>LNAS01000021.1:0-268009 GCA_001630605.1 Pseudogymnoascus pannorum
ATCACATAGCTTGCCTGTCTGCCCGCCTTTCCTTGTCTGTCTTGTTCCCCTTCCCACCCCCCATCCCCCCCTCCCGTTCACGCCCGGGCCCTCCCTTCCCGCGCGCCGATTGATTGATTGAATTGTCCAAAAACACTGGACCACACCGTTTCTTTCTCTGGCCGCCGCCCCCAAAAAAGAAGGTACAAAGACATCTCCTAAACGGTATTTCATCTCATTTTTACGACCGACCGACCGAAGCGAACGATCGCGCTAATCCCCCCCCCCAACCACCCTCAACTCATCCCCTGAGTCTCCAACCCCTGCACCGCAGCATACGAATAAGGGAAATCCACCAGCCCATCCAGCATCCAATTCAGCGGATCAAAGACCTCATAATTACTCTCCCCATACCCCCCGCCACCATTCCCCGCACCGCTCATCCCCCCCAGCCCCGACAGCGACGTCGCCATCTGCAGCCCCTGATGCTGCTGCAGTGCATGCGCCGGCGGCGCCGGCGGCGCAAGCGTACTATCCAGCGGCGTGGACGACGCGCGCGAATCCTCCGCCGACTCGGGATTCGTCGGGTTCTTCAGACCAGCTGCATCATCCCAGTCTCTGTTAGCATCAAGCCAGTTGGAGGAGGAGGAAGAAGAAGTCGTGCCGGCCAAGTGACGAGGTGGTATCCGCAAGGACGTACCTTCGATGCTTCCGCGGCCCTGAGCTTGGTATTCCTCGCGCCAGCGCCAGATCGTGTCGTATACCAAGCTCATGCTGTGACGGCACCTGACTTTGAGCTGCATTGAGTCGTTGAGGTCGCTGCTGATGCCGTTGTGCGGCTGCTCGGTGCGCTTGTCGGCGCGCAGGCCGTTCCACATTTGCGCCATTAGCTCGGCGAGCCGCCAGAGGAGGTCGTTGTTGGTTACGCTCATGCTGCGGATGGCTTGGATGGTCTTGTGGAAGAGCTGCCGCCCGCGGTCGAAGTCGATTTCCGCTGAGAAGAAGCTGCTTAGCAGCTTCAGCAGCGCGAATCCGGCGGCTACTATCATTTGGGAGATGTAGTTTGTGCCGTACTGGAGGATGTTGCCAGAGTGTGTGCTGGTAGGTGTCTCGAGGCTGAATACCGTGGTAAGGAACCCCGTCGTCGCCCGCCATAATCCAAGAAGATCATCCATGTAATTTGGAGTAGATCGAGAATCAAAGAACGCTGCTAGTCGTAAATGCAGACCAGCAGCTTTGAGAAATACGGTTATAAATGGGGAGAGATTTTGGTCTGAAAGAATAGATGCCTCTAGATCGGCATACTCACGCCTGAAGATGCGCGTCAGCATCGCTCGGAGCTCGTCTCCGGAAACACCCTGGGGGTCGCTGGCGTTGCTGAACATCTCCTTTGACACCTTGTCCGTGAATCGTTCAATTCGTAGCCTGGCCTCGAGCTCTGCTGATAGTTGGAATGGCCCCGCATCGCCCGGTCTAATCGCTAGCGTCCAGTCGTATAATGTCGTTGCCGGCTGGCCATACCCCGTGCCGATAGTCTGTGAAACAATATTGCAAACCGCCCACGTAGTTACTCGATCATGTAGCTCATCTTTGTTAAATTCGATAGAAACGCGAGAGAAATCCTGTGCATGGCTGGGTCTATGAAGTCCAATCCCCGTTGCAGCCTTCATCAAAACTCCGCTGAGTATATGTGTGGGATCCGTAGCTGTCGTGCTGGTAGGTAGTGACCATGTGCAGAGCAGGCATAGTGCCTTGATGGCGTAGTGGCTGCCAGGAACGCCACCAATGGTGGTCCAGAGTAACCTTGACAGAGGCCCAGCTAGCGATGTGAGGAGGCCATCCATCACATTAGTACGCCGAGCCGAAACCGAAATTATGGCCCAGAAGAGAAGTGGACATTGTGTAAAGTATTGCTCTGGCGGTTGTGAAGGGTTGAGAAACGGGAGAAATGGATGGTAGAAAGTGAAGTAGTCGCTGAAGAGCTGATTGACCTGATCCTCCGTCAAGCGTACATCTTCCAGTTGATGAGATATTCGAGGTATGCTGTAGTTGCCGCTTTGTTTTAGGTGGAGGAGCGACGATACCGCCTCATCAGAGTTGCGCAAGAACGATGAATTGTTCATCGAATTGCCGTACAGGCCATTACCCATAGGGCTTTCGATATCTTCCTCCTCCTCGACCGCATATCCCTGTGCTTGCGCCCGTTGCAGGCTCCGTCGCAAAGACTCAATCTGCTTTTCCATCTCGGCATGTTTACTACGCTTCCCCACACGCTTAAAGTTTGACTCGATCTTGCATTCCAGCTTCAATCGCATACACCTCGAGCAGGTGGTAAAAGGATCCTGGACAACGTCGCATCGTAACTAGAAGCATCGCATTAGCCAATCGATCCCTCATCCGAGGCATTGTTGAGGAAAGCCCGCGCGACATCGCGTTGCGACGGGCTTCTTGGTTTTTTGACTCATCGCACCTTTTGTTGACGACACTCATTGCAAGCCCTTTTCACCCCAGGCTGTCGCCTCCTCTCCGCCTCATCCTCCTCATTCTCCGCGACGTCCACGCTCCCTGGACTACTATCGAAGCCGGCACCACTGCGTTTCCTCTTTGCATTGGCGGAGGTGCCATTGCGAATAGAGGTTGGCGAAGAGGCTCCGCCATGACCACCACCGCCAATCACCCCCACGCCGCCTTGAGCGTCCATGCAGATAAAACACGCGCGTTGGCGCGCCTGGTGTCCTAAATGATTATAAGATGTCTCCGATATGGCCCGGTATCGGTTCGTTCGGTTTAGGGGTCCGGTGTCGCTCTCAAGGGAGGATATTGCAGTATAAAATCGGGGGTCTGAAATATGGCGGGGGTGGGTTGGTATGGGGTTGGGTGCAGCCGACTGGCGAAATGACTACGACCTTTTGGTTTTGGTGGTTGCTTATCGCTATTCAGTATGCGGAAGGCAGTCAGGCTAAGTTGCTCGTTGCAGTAGTTTTTTGGGAGCTACTAATACAACCCACACTAGCATGGCAGTGGATCATTTAGAGGTAGTGGTACTCCATCGACAGCCAAATTTAGTATGCATATAAGAGTATTGGTACCAGAACCACCGACTCGCGGATGTTCATCACTGGACACATCTGCGAGTCGACAGCAATTTCACTCATATAGCCTCCAATACAATATACCCGCCAAGTCACACTATAATGCACTATCTACCACCGAGGGTACGAGGGCAAGAAGGCAGCAATTAATCCGCGGATATATTCACCAACTCAACTCAATTGCCATATCCAGCAAACCGCGGACAAACCGAACCTACGAAGCACGCTACACAAAGCATCATCATCATCCATCGGGTGCCACAAGGGCAAAAAAGGCACAACCGCCCCTCCAGGAACACATCACATACACACGCCCCAATCACCGCCAACACACACCTTCACCCTCACAAACATGTCCTCCTCCACCTCCCAACCCCTCCCTCACCACCAGCTCATCCCCAAGCGCCCCCTCCTCCCCCTCAAAGCACCAGCCACACACAAATCGTACACCATCCCCCCTCCTCCCTCCGAGCTCCAACCTCCTCCCACCACCGCCACCACCTTCACCCCTCGTAAGTACCACCTACCTCCTCCCCCCGACCACCCCTCTAACCCCCCCAAGCAACCCCCTTCCAAGCCGCCCACCCCCCCTCCCCCTTCCTCGACCCCTCCCTCCTCCCCAAGCGCCGCGCCGCAGCCGAAGCCGCCCAGGAACGCCTCGCAAGAGAGAGGTAACTAGTCACCCTTAAGCGCCGTGCAGATGTCAGATCCCCTCATCGCCGAGGTGTTGGAACCAACTTTGCTCCAAGCGCCGTGCAGCGGCCTGGCTGAGGGGGTGTTGGGGCCAACGGCGGGGAGGCGCCGTGCGTGAGGATTCGCCGCACACTTGAGTATGCCAAGCCGATGGGGATGTCGGGATGGAAGCGCCGTGCAGGTTATGACGAGGGTGGGTTTTGCCACCCCCAAACCGTTGGGGATGGGGGCTGTGGTCAACTTTGCGAAGCGCCGTGCGCCGGATCGTGAGGGGAGCCTAGGGTCGAGGCCGGGAGGGGTGCTGGGGGATTGATGGGCGAGGGCATCATCGTCACGCTCCAGCCACAGTGATGATGTTGGGGCTGTGGCTGATGTGGAAGCGCTGTGTAGATGATCGTGAGCCTTGAGGAACATGGGAGAGGCAGGAAGTGAAACCTTCGAGAAGCGCTACGTGGGAGAACGCCTACGGGTCGGGCTAAACACGACCGAGGGGCCTTCTATCCCACCTCACCAAGAGATCCAACGTTTACAAGATACGTATGAGATGCATCACATGATTAGACCAGGCACACACTGTCATGAATCGAACCGTCTTGATTCCTGTGAACTATCTGTACTATGTAGAACAAAAAATGAACCCGCAAGTTGTGGTCTAAGACGTCCTGCGAGCCAGCTATTTAAGTAAGAGGAAGAAGCTCTCCGTATTAAGAAAACCAAAAAACCAAACAAGCATTGGTTAAGAAGCGAGAAAAAAACTGTAAAAAAACGCCTCGTCCAGATTCTTTGAAGACACCACCGTACCCAGAAACACAGGGAAGCGCCAGTTTGTTATAACCCTCAATGCCCTCAAGTGAGAAACGAGGTTAACGCGGTCGAGATGCCTCCCATTTGCCCTTTGATCCCCAAGTATACAAGGAAGCCTCCATACAGCCCATTGTATATCATCCCAACCCCCCATCCAAAAGCCACGCGCACCCGCATAAAGTCGCAAACGCCGGTATGAAGATTACACAGATCCACGAAGGCACAAATAGATAACGATTGCGCAGCTACGCTCACTGGGAAGCAGCAGCGGAGCCCTCGCTGATCCACTTCTTGAAGTCCTCGTTGGTCTTCTGCACCTCCTGCTGGCTCTTATTCTCCATCCACTTGCTGTTCATCTCGAACTTCTCGCGGAAGCGCTGGTTGCGCTTCTCAGTGGTGGCTTTCGCGGCGGCTTCGTCCTGCTTGCCATCGGAGTAGACGAACCACTCCGAGGTGCCAGTCTTGTAGGTCAGGCGGTATGTGTTGACGCAGATGCGGAGGGTGAGGTCTTCGGCCCAGTAAAGGGGTTTGCGGGATTGGGTGAGGGTGCCGTTGTCGGACTCCGTCTCGTTGTTGGCGAGGTTGCGGGTGAGGACCGAGCGGCGGATGCGGTCGATGGGGACTCCCTCGGTGGGCTCGATGCGCACGAAGGAGGAGGTGTAGTACTTCCAGCGGTCCTTGCGCTCCATATCGGTCAGGTCAAAAGTCGACTCGTCCTTGGTGATGAGCTGTGTCGTGGCCTGGCGACGCTTGGGAGACTATGTGGGGTTAGCTTACTATCAGAGCATCAGTTTAGAATACTACTTACATATCTGATGAGGTACATGTCAGCATCTCCGACAATCTTCTCAACCTTCTTGCGGAGGTCAATCTCCTGGTTGAAAGTCGTCTCATCCTTGTTGCGGTTGGACAAGAAGCTGTTGATGATCAGAGGCGTCTTCTCCTTGCTGTCATTCGAAGAGCAAGTCGTGGCGTATCGGCAAATATTCTTGAGAAGATCACTGATCGTGTACAGCGCCCATCCCCTCTGGAGGTAATAGGTACGAAGGAAGTCCTGGTATTTGACTTCCTCGACTTCGCCAAGCACAAACTCCTCCATGACCTGGAGAGCCCTACTGTAGTAGGTCTCGGACGAATCTTGAGAAAACCAGTCATTGCGCTCTTCAAGCAGCCCGATTTCCTTTGCAGGCTTGGGAGCCTTGATACGGCGCACTTCTTCGGTGACTGCCACCTCGCCATCTTTGAGAGCCTTCAAGCGACGATACAGAACCTCGAAAATGCTGAAGAACTGGAAGATCGTCTGGTTGGCATACAAGCTGTACCACTCGCGAAAGAATGGCTGGTCAGCCTTCAACTCGAAATCAGACGCCTGAAGCGGCTTTGTGCCTTGGAGTGCGTCGACACTCGGTGGACGACCCAGCCAGCGCTCATTCTGGGCCTCGCCAGAACCAGACTCATCCATAGGATCTCCTGCAGTTTCGTCATCGGCAATCGACCCGGTATCTGGAGTCGACTCTTTGCTTCCAGATGCAACGCTGCTCTCCTTATGGCCACGGCCCTTGGTACCGTTTCTGCCACGCTCGAGAACGCCACGAAGAAGAGTGTGGTCTGTCTTGCCATTGGTACGGCGGCTACTACGGCCATTGGACAGTTCCGCGGGTGTCGTGTCCTCCATTTCCTCATCTGGCGAGCCTCTCGAGATGTCCTTGACGCGGTCACGCACAGTGTCAACTGAGATGCCGAAGAAAGTAGGGACGAAATCTTCCAAGAAATCCGCGATCCTATCTCTTTCGGCAGGGCTGTGCTGGTTCGCGTTCATCACGTAGAGAATCGCAAACCGGATAACATCGATGATTACATCGTCATCATCCAGAGTGTACAGGAACTGGTAGCGGGGCACGTTGGATGTGAGGGTACGTTGACGCTTCTGCTCCTCATGCTTGTTGCGGATAAGTTCCGTCATGGCTCTAGGAGCCAGGAGCTTCTTGTCGGCTCCCTTCACGGAAATGCCCATGTGGTCAAGACTCTTGAGGTACATGGCCTGCGTCTGGACGTGCCAAACCTTGTCCCACTCGCGCTGTGTGAATCTCCACTCCTCATCCTTTTGCTTGAGACGAGCAAGAACAACTGGAACCACTGCGATAGGATCCTTGAACAAGTCCGCGGCGACCTCGTTGCCCTTCTCGGTCCCGTAAATCTTCTTGAAGATTCTCTTGTAGATCGACTGGCTCTGGCCGCCAAATCCAGATGGCATACGGAAAGTTGGCATCTCGTGTGCTTGAAGGTTGAGGATCTGGTGAGCAATAGGCTCGAGCAGTTGGATGACCTTGGCATTGGCTTCAATGTTGAAGTCATAGTCGTGTCGTTCTTCCTCAATTCTGTGCAGTCCCTCCTCAAAGTGATTTTTGCGATGTGCGACAAATCCAGAGTCTTCGGAGGCCCAGGTTGGATGGGATGCCCAGTCGTCGTTGAGAACAGAGTAGCACATTTCATCACGGCCACTGCATGCCTTGAGGCGTTCCCGTTTGGGGAGCAGGCGATAACTTGGTCCTAAGCCACGGCAGTTGCTCAATGAGACCTTTCCAGTTGGAGCTCTAGGGCGGTTCTCAATAACCTCCTCGGGTCCGCTATAGTTGACGAAGCGTTTGAAAAAGTCCATCAACTCAGCATTCTGGCCAATAAAATTGCTGACTTTGTGCACAAGCACGTTCTTATCAATGAGATCTTGCGAGAAGAGGTTGCAGAGTTTCAGGAATTCAGCAAAGATCTGTTTGTTGCTCAGATACTTCTTCACCTTGTCGAAGAAGGCAACTTCAGATTGTTGCGTAGCTGTCGACATGATTGGTGACATAGGTTGGGGCTTTTGAGGAGTAAGTGTCGGAGACACAGCAGGTGCACCATCAATTCTTGTAGTGTGCGAGGTTTTCATCCTCTGTAGGTGGAGTATTGTTAGTTATAACGCTTAAGCGGGCAACGGCTTCGCCAGAATACAACTTACTTTGTTTGCACTTCCTGCTTGTCCAATAGACGGTCGGCTACCGGCGGCGTCTGCCAAAGAGCCCATCGGGACCGGAGCTGGTACATTCGGAGGGCGTGGCCTCTTCTTACCCTCCTTGCTTGTGCTTGGGGGCAAGAAATTGCCAACCGGGGGCAACTTTTGTTCACCACGGGCAACGTGAAGAGGCTGCGGTGCCTGCGACACTCCAGCAAGTCCAATGGCTGCGGCGTCCTCAGCGGCCTTCGCAGCAGCGGCCTTAGCCTGAGCAGCAGACTCAGGCAAGAACTGCTTGAAGTCCTCTAGAAGGTCGGGCGCGGTGCCGAACAGTGTAGTAACTTGAGCATAGACGTCCTGGATCGGCTTTGACTCTCGTTGATATGTCTGTAAAATCTCAAGGAATTGCTTATATATTTCTGGCTTATCCTGGAAGCGGTTCTGCAACACTATTAGCAATTGTACTTTTATTGACTCTAGGCAGAACAAACCTTTATCTTGTTCACATAGCTTATTGCGTGATTGAACTCGACGGGGCCACGCTTCTCAACACCAGGTTGCTGGGCGCCAGCTCCGTTCATGCCAGCACCTTGGGCAGTCGGTGTTGGAGTCAGTGCGTTCCTCGCGACAGGGTGGCCGGTGGCAGCAATGGCACTCTGAAGCTGAGATACTCCCCGCTGCTCTTGCTGATGGGCATTCGCAGCTGCCTGTTGTGATTCGTATGCGGCGTTCGTTGCCTGGGCCTGGGCATACGGTGGCACGCCGTTGCGAGATTGTGGGCTGAAGACCGCCTCAGGACTCTCGATGGAGTGTTGTGGTTGTTGCCAGTTATTCCCATTACCGCGTTGTGCTGGGTAGTAGGCACCGTTGGCGCCGACCTGAGGGCCATCAGGAAGAGCACGGCCAGCCCCAGTAATGGACTGAACGGTGGTCCCCATGGGTGTCGTTACACGGATGGTATTTGGGTCGTTGCCCGCGCCGCATTCGATTCGGTACCCAGGTGGGAGGAATGTATTGAATCCTTGGATAAGGTTCGGGTGCCCAGCGAAAAGATCTGATACGCGGTTGATGACGCCAGGAGTGTCGATACTAATTGTCCATTATGTTAGCTATGAAATCGTGGGTAATGTGACGTTGGTGGGGTTGGCAGAGAGACTCACGCTTGGCTCTTAAAATCTTTCATGATGTCGAGAAACCTATTGTATACATCCGGCTGGTCGACGAATTGAACCTTGACCTGATCAAGGTAACTTAACGCATCCTGGAGAATATATTGTCAGTGTCTGCGACGGTAACGATAACCACTGTGCCCCTCGTGGAGCGGGAGGTGTCTGGGCGTTTAGAGCCATGACGGAAATCGCAATGTAGCCACTACAGCTCCACGCAAGCCCGAAACGCAATAGACTTTGGAATGATAGTTGTCGTTGTTTATAACAAAGGAGACTTACATTTAAAATCGGCTGCTGTCCTTGTCCTAATGCTGGGGCACCACCATTCTGTGCTGGATGTGCAGCTCCGCCAGGTCCTCCAAACGGCATCTGTTGCATCGAGCGAGCAGCAGCTTCTGGCTGGAGGGGTCCTCCAAATCCAGGCGCAGCAGCCGGATTGACTCCAATAGGAGCCGCGGGCCCAACGACGTGATTTATGATGTTTGGTCCAAAGATTTGATGTTGTTGTTGCTGCTGCTGCTGCTGCTGCTGCTGGGTCGCGGCATTCTGCTGATTGTGCGGCTGGATTGATCGGTTGGCCTCGGCGTGCAATGGACCACCAAACGCATTCCCAGGTCCCGTCGGTGCACCCAACGAACCAGGTTGGGATGACCCGTTATGGTTGGCCAGAAGGCCGCCAGGACTGTGGATGGCGCCTGGGAGACGCGATGCGACCGGCTGATGAATTGGGATCGTGCCGGTGTTGTTCTGGTGTTGAGGCACCGATTGATATTGCTGTTGCTCCCGACGCTGTCTTTCGCGCTCTTCATGCTCGCGATTACGCTGCGCCATCTCCTCTTGTTGTTGCCTCATGATGTGCTGCTCGCGCAGATGCTGTTCTTCAATTTCCCGCTCGCGATCGAGCCCCGAGGGGGGTTGTGGTGGTTGGTTGTTCATGTCAGCGAACGTTGACCATGAGAAGTTGATTTATTATAAGGGATCGGAAGGACAATGCCAACTCTATAGAAGAGACACTGAAGTGCTCTCCCTGAATGAATCAGCGGCTCGCCGTTGCGTCAGGAGAGCTGATTTTTGTATCGTGAATGCTGGGCCGAAGAGACTACTTCGCCGCGATCGATCGGAGGTGCCAAAGCAAACCCGGTGAAAGATCTAAGATATGCCGGTGGCGCTCATACAGCGAGGACCATGGCCTTGAAGAAGTCTGTGGTAGGATGATTCTTTGAAGCTTGAGTTCCGGTGAGGGTTGTCTCTTGAGTAGGGAGATCTCAAACCCGGTGGCCAGCGGAAAATACCGCTCTTAGCGTCGTGCAGTCGTGTAAACCACAGCCTCCTCAGACAGAGACTGTGACGCAGATACAAGTTGATAGTGGTTGAAACCCGTAATATCGTGTTCTGAGTACTCTGAGTACAGCTTATTAGGACTCTTTCTATAATTTTATCCGATAATTTATTTGTATAGGCGTGTCGACACGGTTGTTTCTTCACCTACCCTATTTCCAAATAGTCTGCCCTGACACTGGGGAAGAGAGTTTCGCAGCCTCGCGGGCGGAGACTAAGCGAGCCGAAACGTCGTCATACTCTTCCCATATATGATTCCGGTTGCGTGTGGATCATCAAGGCCTTGTCGATATTCACACAGCTTTGCAACATCGAAATGCGGTCAACAAGAGCCCTTACACTACTTATTGGAGCCGGTTCTATTTACTCTATTTCCGCAGTACACATACAGAGGCCTTTCATGGATAACCTTGGGCCAGTGATGCCTCCTGCGGCATCGGACCCTTCCTCAACCCCACCTGAAGGCGGTTCCGTCATCCTCTGCGACGTGCTTGGTCGCGACCGCTCTATCAATATTTTCGCTGGATTCACACGGGATATTGAGGGTATCGATAGGCGTCTTTCTGACGGGCACCAAAATACGACAGTGCTTGCACCTGTGAATAGCGCTATTACCAGCCTGCCCCGAAAACCCTGGGAGTCCAACGAGGACTACGAGAGATTAGGGGCAGACGCATATGAGGGCAAGCCTGGAGAGGACAGGGCCCATGTCAACCTGAGGACATTTGTCGAGGAGCATATTGTGCCCGAGAGCCCGTGGCCAGAGGGAGCCAAATTGAAGACCCTTGGGGGCACCGAGGTGTGGTGGGAGACGAAGGATGGCAAGAAGATTGTAAGTTAAAGCATGGCTATACCGCTATCTACCAGGGCATGAACTGAATCCTCTCCTCAATAGGTTCAGCCAGGAAACATCGAAGTTACAAGCGTTGCAAGCAAAGTGGCGAATGGACAAGTCTGGATCCTGAAAGGCGCTCGAAACTATGCCTAACGGCTCGCAAAGGATGTGATGATGAATTTTACGATGGGCAATATGGGATATATATGGTTCTCTGGCGTTTGAGGAAATATGTGGTGGTCTATGGGAATCGGCGATATCAATTTGTACAGTACCATATACACACTGACCTGACGTAACTGACACAGCGGAACTGAATGACTGGAGAAGGATATGCGAGATATCAAGGAACAACAATTAATTACAACGATTTTATTGAAATGATTTTATGGCAGCAGACGAGTGACTTGAGGTATCATATGTGATTCTTAGATGCTGAATTACTGAGCCTCCTTTCACATGCCAGGTGTGGCAATAATGTGATGTATTGTATTGTATTGTATTGTGGTGTGGTGTATATTGCTGTATGAGGCTGGTGACTATAAGGTACATACCTAGACAAGACCTGATATGCCAGTCAAGTTGCCGTTACTACTCCCAAAACTACCAAAATTACCAAACTTGGAGAAAATGGGGGAGCCGGAGATTTGCTAGACGAGGCGTGGAACTGATTGTGACTACTTTGGTACTTGTCGGACAAATGCGACCGAGCAAACAGGGTAACCAGGAGTACAGTACACCAGTACTGCGGGGGGTTCGGTCTTCTCCAAGCATTCCCTTTCTTCACATGTGGGCTACTTGGCGTCTCCGCAAAATATAGGAGGGGCCAAAGTCACTGTTATGCACCAATACTCGTACGATTTACCTAGAGGGTAGTAAAGATACCCCGAAGCAGCGGCTCATGCATGTACCATGAGCCCTCAATAACAGAAACAATACACCGATAAAATATATAGGCAGAAATTCAAGTTTATTCGCATTCACCGTTTGCATGTGACTTGCTATATTCTGTTACTGTGAACTGTGCTGTATTGTATATCATTATATATGTAGTACTCGCACCCTGTTGTGTCTGCGTCCGGCAAGTCACCTGATCTGCTGACAGAAAACAGCACAGCCATTCGCTCCCCCAGACTGCGCTTAGCCGCAGCGGGAAGAGAGTTATGGAGAGAACCTCGGTAGTGCCAACGGTGGGGAAGTCCGCTTGTGGGGGGGACACTCCCCCCAGACCCAGACCGGGGAAAACAAAACCCAACCACATTCCACTTGCCTCTCTTTTCCCCTCTGCCTCCAAAATATCATACCCATTTCCCATTTCTCCTACTCCTACATATACCCAAATCACAATGTCTCCAAGAATCATTGTTGTTGGCGGAGGACGTAAGTGCTCTTAAGCTGCCATTCACCCGAACTCGGAACTCTCCACTGATGTCATTACAGTGTCCGGTCTCAGTGCCGCACATACCATCTACCTCAATGGCGGAAACGTTGTTGTCCTCGATAAGCAAGGCTTCTTTGGTGGAAACTCTACAAAGGTAGGTTCAATAGCCTCAATTAGCTTCATTGCCAAGTACTAATCCATTCTCAGGCCACTTCCGGTATCAACGGTGCTCTCACAAGGACGCAGGTCGACCAAAAGATCCCAGATTCCGTCAAGATTTTCTACAATGATACCCTCAAGTCTGCGAGAGATAAGGCCAGGCCAGATCTCATCAAAGTCCTCACATACAAGTCTGCTGCCGCTGTTGAGTGGCTGCAAGACGAGTTTAACCTAGACTTGACTCTTGTCTCCCGTCTCGGGTCAGTATTCCCAAGCCTCATATTTGCATGTGACACCTCACTAACATCCATCACAGAGGACACTCCGAGCCCAGGACACACAGAGGTCACGATGCCAAGTTCCCCGGTATGGCCATCACCTACGCGCTGATGGTCCGTCTCGAGGAGCTCGCCGAGAAGGAGCCCGAGCGTGTCCAAATCATCAAGAAGGCCCGCGTCACCTCCGTCAACAAGGAGGGCAACAAGATCACCGGTGTCACATACGAGTACGAGGGCAAGCCCGCCATCCTCGAGGGCCCCGTAGTCCTCGCCACCGGTGGTTACGCCGCCGATTTCACCGAGTCCTCGCTACTCAAAAAGCACAGGCCCGACACCTTCAACCTCTCTTCCACCAACGGCGTCCACGCCACTGGTGACGGACAGAAGATGGTCATGGCCATCGGCGGTAACGGCATCGACATGGACAAGGTTCAGGTCCACCCAACTGGTCTGGTTGACCCCAAGGACCCCGGCTCCAAGTGGAAGTTCTTGGCCGCCGAGGCCCTCCGTGGTGAGGGTGGTCTCCTCCTCAACGGCGACGGCAACCGCTTCTGCGACGAGCTCGGTCACCGTGACTACGTCTCCGGCGAGATGTGGAAGGAGAAGGAGAAGGGCAAGTTCCCAGTACGCCTCGTTCTCAACTCCAAAGCCTCCAACGTTCTCGACTTCCACACTCGCCACTACGCCGGCCGCGGGCTGATGAAGAAGATGACCGGCGAGGAGCTTGCCAAGGAAATCGGCTGCACCCCCCAACACCTCCAGTCCACCTTCACCAAGTACAACAACATCGCCGACGGCAAGGACAAGGACCCCTACGGAAAGAAGTTCTTCCACAACGGCCCCGTAAACGTAGACGACTACTTCTACGTTGCCGTCATGGAGCCCGTCCTCCATTTCACCATGGGCGGTATCGAAATCAACGACAAGGCCGAGATCCTCAACCAATCCGGCCAGCCCTTCGAGGGCCTCTACGCCTGCGGTGAGCTCGCTGGTGGCGTCCACGGCGCTAACCGTCTCGGTGGCTCCTCCCTCCTCGGCTGCGTGGTCTACGGTCGCGTCGCTGGTGACACTGCCGCCAACTACCTCTTCCAGGAGACCCTTAAGAGTGCTGGAGGCACAAACCAGCGCCTAGGTCAGATCTCGCTGCACATTGACCCCTCGCAACCTGGTCGCGTGTCTGTCTCGTGGGACGGCGCTTCTGGTGCAGGCGCACCCGCTGCCTCCGCACAGGCCCCAGCTGCTGCTGCTGCTGCACCCGCCGCCGCTGCACCGTCAGCGCCAGCCAAGTTCACCATCCCCGAGAAAGAGTACACCGTCGAGGAGGTGGCTAAGCACAACACCAAGGATGACCTCTGGGTTATCGTCAAGGGCGTCGTGATGGATCTTAGCGACTGGCTTGATGACCACCCCGGTGGACCTCAGGCGATCATGAACTTCATGGGTAAGGATGCTACGGAGGAGTTTGAGATGTTGCACGATGATGAGGTTATCCCCAAGTACGCGCCTAAGCAGGTTATTGGACGCGTTAAGGGACAGAAGATTACGCTGGAGATCTAGGTATAGATATGATGAAATGGGAAAGGGGGGAGGCGGTATTTGTTGGATTAAATTGTATTGATAGCCGGCCCTTTTATTTGAATGCGATATGCCAACTCTACACTACATAAACGTCTTTTGGTCTACTATTATTTCTGTGAATTGAGAATTGCACAGGACAACTAACTTGCTCTGGTGAAGCAAACCAAGATAAGGGATTAAATCGCCGATATCGAGAATCACTGGTATCAAGAATCGCCGAGTACCAAGAATCGCCGATCCCCCTGCACATCATCTCAGATTCATCATCATATCATACCCTCGCTTCACCACCGGTTCTAACGGCGCCCCTTGCATAGCCTCGGCTGACCCCCAGTCAGCCCTCGCAACAAGGCCCGATTCTGATCGAAGTACCTAAACTCAAACTCTAAGTAGAGTACCTGGGGTTATACCCATGTCACACTTAATCAAACGTCTCAAAGGGCGCCAAGGAAGGTAGATAGATCGAAGTATTTCATTTATGAATTCTACTACCTATCAACTGTGAAGTTATACCTCTTTCCCACGTCTTCTTCCCACTCACCTCTCGCTCCATATAAATGCCGAAACTGCCTCCCTTATAATGCAATAACCCAAATCCCCATATATTTATGCAACCCACCCCAAGCCCGAGTCCCAGGCGCAAGCCCTCCTCTAAAAATATATATACCCCCCTTATTCATGAATCGCCTCCACCGTCTTCCACGCAGCACGCAGAACAGCCACCAACCCCGCCTGCGTCTCCACCGTCCTCCCTCTCCCTCTATCATTCGCATCCTGTACAGTCCTCTCCGCGAGCTTCGGCCCACGCCCGGCTTTCACCTTCGTGGAATCCTTTTCTCGCTCCGTCGCCCGTCCATAGCTCCAAACCCTATCCCGCGGCACGCCGTTATTCCTATAATCCACCGCCCCTGCTGGAATCTCCTCGCCCTCCCCTTCGCTTGTCCCCCATGCTGTCGCAAGATGCGCTCCCCACCACATCCCGGCCTGTCCCTTCGAATTTAGCGTCTCTTTAGCCGCCGCTGCGTTTCTCTGCACCCAGGCTCTGTACCCCTTACATTTCTCTACGTGCCATTCCTTCAACTTCTCCAGCGTCGGTATATCTACCGTCTCTCCGGGCTTGACCACATATGGCGGCAGTGGCTGGCAGAACAACGCGAAATGGTGGAAGAAGATTCCCTTGAATGCCTGCCCATCTTGGCTACAGGTGCCGTAGGCGTCGCATGCATCTTCCAGGATCCCCTGGCGGCCAATGCCATGCCATGCTCCTGGGCGTCGTCGACTAGAGTTGTTGCTCACAGTTTCCGCATATATACTTTGACTATCCAGATCAAAGCCTGTGGCATTGATGACACTGGAGATTAGAGCGTGGCCATCTTCGAGGTATTCGCGGGATCCCGTTGCTTCCCAGAGCCCACGTTGGCCCGAGAGTATCACGCCTTGGTTGTATGTGTACACCATTTCGTTGCGAATATTGCATTCCTTGTGCCGTTCTCCTACATTTCCATGATGTCTCTTGTGACTGATGTGGAAGCCATCAATGTATAGCCCCTTTGAGTTTCTCATATTCGAAGACGCAAGCCATTCATACCCCACAATCGCTGCGTCCAAGAATTTCGGATCCTTCTTGCCAATTGGCGCTCGTGAAGGGACAGTGTTGTCTCTGGCTCGGAAAGGCGATTCGTTGTCATCACCGGGGAAGTTGAGGTACATGGAAATGGAAGCCGTGATGAAAAGCTGGTTCGTGATCGCGTTCTTATAAGGGGATAGGTAAGGGGACCAAACCATCCCCCCGCCGCACGCCGATGCATCCCAACCTCCCGAAGCCAGGTCCCAGAAAATCCGAGCACGATGGGCAAATCCTGGAATCCATTCTTCGCCGTACCAAGACGGTAGACCCTGGGCGTTGAGAAGTTCCGTCGAGTGGGAATCGACGAACTTGATAGTCTCTAACCATCCCAGCACCACCCACAACATGTCGTCGTAAGCTTCGCTCCTAATGGTCAATGCATCTTGCCCGAAGTAGAATCCCATCAGATGTGACATGAATCTGTTTATGAGTGAATCGGCTCTTTGTATCAGAGTATAATTTGCAGAGCCGGGTTGCAATACGTAGTTTGTTGATGTTGAGACTGTGTTCATGGCGGCTGCTATATGAGTCGCGATGACAGCTGACGTCCAGTCGATTGCTGTTGGCCAAAGTCCTGCCCACACCTGGAAATAGTTGCTCTGCATAACGTCGACCGCATTTACAAGTGGCTCCAAAGCATTCCCATCTTTCTCTCCCTCAGGCACCGTTGTTACGGTTGTATCATATTCTGCTCCATCATCTTGCTGAAGAGCACCGTTTGCCTTAGCGAACAGATCATCCGATCCAATCTTGGCTGCAAAAGCGGGGATTGAAGTCCAGTACGAAGCACAGGTCAGAATAACAAGTAGCAGGATAATTGCGTCTCGCCATTGAAATCGCCACCTGCTCGAGGAGCCCAATGAGTGCAAACTGAGTTTCCCCATGGTGGTGGCGTTGATGTGAAAGCGTTACCGTCGATTCTGAGTTGACAGAGTTAAGGCCAGGAGAGATCGATATCCACGGACATGACTCAAGGGCAACGGCGGGAATACATCTCGCTCATGACAAACAGTATAATTATTGACGGAAGGAGCAATTATGTACCGTTTTGGTGTCGATGGAAGGGCAGTTTGGAGAGGCTCGTCAAATATCGTTCAGGTACGATCCTTATCGCTCCATAAATAGTCCCTGCCTTTCTTATCTCAATATGACGTCAAAGAGGGGAGTGATTTCGACTTCACATACTCGCGGCATCAAGGATCTTTGGAATTGGTATTGGCAGTTGAAGCCGATGGAAATTATTTATCTGGGTTAATTATATGTTACTAGCCAGTGACAATTATATTTTCCATCAACACTTTTTCACTTGGTTGTTTTTATAAATATATATATATAGTTTTTATACACATGTGGGCAATTTAATATTAGGAAACCAAGGGTTCTGCGAAAGGGAAAGCGCTACAGAATCACTCGAAGACTTGCTAGTTTAATATAGACCCTTCCGAATTTACTCACGGGGTTTTATGCCACATTCTAGAGTAACAGGAGATAGGTCTATCGCCAAATACTATGAACACAAAGAGGTTGATACTGCGCTGTGATATCTCTCGCGGTGAATCTAGATCTACTACTATCAAGCAATAGCCTGATTATGTATCTGTCAGCACCTATCCATTCAATCTTAGAGCCTGCATTTAGCAGCAGCTTGACAACAGCCCCATGACGCTGCCTGGTAGCCACGCTCAGTGGTGTTTGGCCGTTAGTACCCAGCGCTTCAATGTTAGAGCCCGCCTCTAGTAGCAGCTTGACAATGGCCTCATGGTCCTTCTCAGCAGCCAAGCTCAGCGACGTTTGGTTAAAATATATCGCTTCGATATTAGAGCCCGCCTGTAGCAGCAACTCAACAGCAGCCTCATGACCCCGCCCAGCAGCCAAACTTAGCGGCGTTTGGCTGTTGGTATCCATCGCTTCAATATTAGAGCCTGTGCTCAATAGTAGCGCGACAACAACCCTATGATCCTGCCCAGCAGCTAAGCTCAGTGGCGTTTGGCTGTTAGTATCTATCGCTTCGATCTCAGAGCTTGCGTTCACTGGCAGTCTGACAACAGCCGCATGACCCTGCACAGCAGCCAAGCTCCGTGGGACAGAGCAACGAATCGCAAACCTCGACACTGTCACAAACTGGATTTATGTTGACTTGATGTTAGTGTTGGTGACCAGACGGAAAGTTCAGGTAAAGCAATACGCAAATGCAGCCATAAACAGATGTGAAATTGCTCACATGTCGCATTATATTGTAGATAAAATTAAGCTGTAATGTAATAATTATAACTACTGTAAACACAAAAGACTGCGATAAGACCTGCAACCTGTTATATCCCCCAGCTGACGTATTCAATTCCACGGTAGCTAATCCAAACGTACTATGGTATATAAATACAAGTTCTCATCTAGACTAGCTGCCGCACTAGGTCCATTCTACTTGCAGCCTCACACCGCGGCTGAATACGAATGCACGACACAAACGCTACGAGCCGACTAGCCAATCCGTTATCATAAACGAAGCGCATAGGAACGAATGCAGTTGAAGCCACTAGGGACTATTGATATTCTCGTATTGTGTGATTTGTAGCAATTATGTCTGTCTACCTCATGGGGTGCCAACTGAAGCCACAACTGGGCATAGTGCAATCTCCCTCCCATATACCGCCCTTCTAAATTCCCATATGCCCATATTCCCGTATATGCATATCTCCATATCCGTGTTATCCGTTATCCGTTATGCGTCCATTGCCTGCCTCCCATTCCATGTAGAATATCCGATAAAAACTCCGCTGACTGTATACATGCTGTTGATTTCGTAACGCCGAGTCAATAATATGACGCCATTAAAATGTTGACTTTATGATGTGTATTCGTTTCCGTATTATATTTTTCATTGTCTTGCCATGGCCATGCTCAGCCGCCGGAGACATTCACATCCCCGACACAGGAGCCGTAGGAGCAACAGGCGTTTGCCGGCAGTTGACCGAGGAGGATGCCATCGAGGGTTTTCTGTGGCGATTGTTAGTACAAAATATCACTGTATTGCGGGATAAGTAGACATACCTCAGCACAGATGACTGGTCGTGCTACCACCATTGATACCATGCCGACGAAGGCGAATGTGATGAGGCTGGAGAATTGCATGTTGAGAATGTGGAGTTGATGCCCGCAATCAAAATTTGTAGAAAATGTCTTCTCCCTTTGCAGATCTCGAGTCAGATCCGAATCCTCCCAAAGATAGTGTTTTGACAATAAATATTTGTTGAATTTTCTTTATTTATTTCCCCTGTCGGGCAGCGAATGTTTTTTTTTCCCTTCAAGAGAGGCACGACTTGATCAAGGCTTTTATTAACACACAAACGAACGCACCGAACGCCATCCAGCCTCTGTCTTATACCGTCTCTTAGCAACCCCCGCCTTAACATTTTCTTCCACCACCGCCCACAGTCACTCGTCATAGCGGGGTCCCAGTACGAGAACCAAGCCAGTCCGTTACCATGCCAGCAATCGGCGACAGCCACCAAAGCACCACTCTTGGCAGATACGAGGGTGGGTTTTATCAGCTTAGCGATGAATGATTGGCTGCCCTGTGCTGAATTTAGAAACGCTGGTGGGGAGGTTGGTAGTTCGCCAACAAGTATCGGTTGGACCGTGCGGATCTAAGGTGGTGCCGATTCCGTGCCGCCCACTTACATCCGTGCCTTGGAGGGAATGGCGAAGTTTGCGTGTTTCGGGGCTGTGAGAGACCTGATGTTCACGGTGGCTGGGAGGCTCTGATGCGTATGCTATGCAGCATAGTGCTGAGTATTGGCTCGGAGGATTATTTAGTTGGCGCAGGAGAGATCCATGACATGGCACGATCTTCGCTTCCTTTCCTTATCGTTGCTACGAGACGCGGTTTTGAGGGGTTTCCCAGTAAGACATTGTGCCTTGTTTGGTGGCTGGAATAGGAATCCGCTAGGCGAAACGCGTCTGAGAAAACACTGTAAACAGAATTTTGTCTCCACTGTGAGGCAAAACCGGGATCGCGATGTGCCGTGCTAAGGATAGGAATATCTTTCTTGCCACTCATCATGTACCCACCTCTTCAGCCCTACTCCTGTCGCCGAAATGTTTGGAGGGAGACTGTGCGCAACGGTGGAATTTACGGTGGCTATAATTAAAATAATGGCTATCAATTACCTAGAGCTATAATAAATAAGCTATTTATTTGGAAATAGAGAGAGACAGAAGTAGATTTATTTGATGAACTCTAACTGTTATTCTCAAACCTCGGCTACACGAGTACCGCGCCGTCTTCGAAGCAGCTCGCCAAGAGGGATATCGTCGTCTTCCTCCCAATCAACTAGTTCAGCATCCTCATCCACACCGTAATCTCTCAATCTGTCTCCATCAGAATTGAACCATCCGTCACTACCACCCGCGTCTTCGTCCTGGCCTTCGTATTCGCTCCCCTCCCCCTCATCATCAAGTTCAAGCCAGTCATAGCTCCCCGGCGCCCCACTAACCACCCTGTTTCGCCCATCCAGTCCCCTCCCACCGAGTCCCCTCTTCTCATAATCCTCCCTCTGCCGCCTCCTAAACTCCTGTACTTCGTCCCCTCCGTCCGCATGTAAGAACCCCTCATTCTGATCCCCTCCTCCCCTCGTCCACGGCTCCTGCGCCATACGATCCGGATCCGGCGGCGGCCATGTCACATCCGGGTCCTCGAACCCATTAACCGGGAACTCCCACCCGGTCTCATTCCCCGGATCGCCCGCAAACGGCAGGAGCCAGGCCAGGATGTTTGGGGTCCCCATCCCCTGGACTAGATTGCGCCATATGCCGATGTCATAGGGGAACTCCTGCTTCCTGATGCGGATTCTGCGCCCGCCGGGGCCGTGCACGAAGCCGCCGTGGTAACGGGCCTTGTTCGCAAGGGACTCGTGCCGTTCGATCACCCAGGATTCGATCATGGTGGTGTTCATGGCGAGGGAGTTGCCGGCGCTGACGAGGAGGATGAGGAGAATGAAGAAGGCGAGGGAGTTGGTTGCGAGGAGGATGATTAGGTGTGCTAGGGCGTAGGGGGAGGGTCCCAGGTAGGATGGTAAGTTGCGGTTCTGGTAGATGACGGCGCCGCGGTTGAAAAGATGGTACTCGAGGATTCCCATAGTTACTACCGAATAGAATACAAAACGAATGAAATGAGGGAAGGTGGTGTGTGAGACGCAATTGGATGTCCATGGACAGTGATGATCCATTTTTGGAATACAGCTGTGACGGATTAGTATCTAGTTTATCTTTGATAGTAGCCTCATTGAGATAGACCGGGCACTTACCGATTGCATTGGCGACAGTGATGAGCCCTAGGGGGCTTCACAGCATCGCATTTCTTGCACCAATTGCCAGCCCGTTTGACATTCGCCGGTGCATCCGCCGCCTTAGCCGGTTCTACTCCATCTCGCACAACACCCTCTGCCAGACTCTTCGGTAGCCTCCCAGGATCAACACGGCAGGCTCTCTCATATGTCAACCATATGCACACAATAAGAGTGTTGAACCATACTGCTTCCTTCGTTGTCAGCGGCCCCGGCTCGAGGTGGTAGAAGAGGTATTGCGAGCTGTATGACAGAAACGTTATGAGGCTGCATACAAATGGGACCGTAAGCTTCTTCAGAGCCGGTACACTAAGACTTAACAGCGCCATATGATCATTATCAAGGAAAAAGGCCGTTGGTGTAGCCTTTCTGATATCCTTGGAAATCTTGGTGTTCGTGAATCCGTCAGCCTTTCAGCCTTGCGACCTTCAGGCGGAGATAACTTGCTTAGCTAATGATCGCCCCTTGTCTTTAAATAGAACCATGATCTCCAGAGTGAGAACCTCGTTCGTGAATATTTCGAGGACGTCTAGTTCTCATAGGCGTAAGAAGTTCTGCGATATATTTTATCGTCTGATATCTCGGTATTATCCGCAATTCAGACCCCCCATATAAATAATATTACTGCTTATCATCCCATCAGTGTGCCAGATGATCCCACTGCCCAAGTGATCACCGAAATATAATAAGGTATCGATCATATGAAACTCTTACAACTAATTAACTCAAACCCAGCCCCAGCCAAATATAATAGCAGTTGCCATCCACGTATTAGTGTGTTTGGTTCTTGCTCAGGCCGACGAGGCGACGTTAACTTACAGATAGATGTATACCCCACATAACCACTTGGCTGACCCCTCCACACCAACTGCCTCACCACCACGTATAAGACTATGTGAAAACATAGCAAACCCCAACTCTGACTAAATCAGCTATCAGTCATCTTGGAGAAATTTCAATTAAGGTGGATTCGCAGTGACACAGTATTTTCCCAGGACCCAGTGCTACAAGACTGTACAGCTCCGAGATCGGAACCCCCTCGACCGCAGAAGGTGGTTGGTAGCCAACATGGGCAACCAACTGAGCTTCCTATGTAGGTAAGACGGTAATCCTGCACCGAGAAATTACATATAAAGTCGTCATATTTCCCTCCTCTGTTCATTTCTTTACCATCTCATATTATTTTCCTCAGTCTATCAGACACTTCCATTTCAGTGATATCATACCTCAAGACCTTTGTTATCACATCCTAATCGTACGTACAAATATCATCAATCCATATCCAACTCCTTTCCCAACAACCGACAACCATGGCGACCTCCACCCTAGAAACAGACAACTGGTCCTCAACTGCCTACCAAAACGCCGCTGCCTTCGTCCCCAAGCTAGCCACAAAGATCGTCCAATGGCTCGACCCTCAGCCCACCGACAAAATTCTCGACATAGGCTGCGGTGGTGCGTTCCCCCTCCTCCCCAGGCTATTCGAAACTAACCCCCCCAAAGACGGTATCCTCACCAATGACCTCGCCAAAACTCTCACCACCGGCACCCTCCATGGCATCGACTCATCTACCTCCATGATCAGCACCGCCACCGCCGCGGCGCCGCCAAATACAACTTACTCCGTCCTAGACGCATGTTCACTTTCCTCCACCCCCTCTCTCCAAACGGGGACTTTCACGAAAGTCTTCTCTAATGCGGCGTTACATTGGATTCTTCGTAACGAGGCGACGCGGGTCGACGTCTTCCGCGGTGCACATGCGGCGCTCGTTCCGGGGGGGACGCTCGTGTTTGAGATGGGTGGACAGGGTAATGTAGCAGAGATGGAAGCTACACTCCTTGCGGTCGTGGCAAGGCGCATTGGGATGAAGCGTGCAAGGGATGTTGATCCGTGGTTTTTCCCAGATGAGAAGTGGATGAGGGGTGTGTTGGAGGAAGTTGGGTTTGCGGTTGAGGATATAGAGCTAGAGTATCGGCCGACGAAGTGTGAGGAAGGTACTGGAGGGGGGGTGGAGGGGTGGGTGAGGTTGATGGGGAAGTTATTTTTGGATGCTGTGGGGGAGGGGGAGAGGGAAGAGTGTGTTAAGGAGATTGTAGACGCGTTGGAGACGGTGGTAGGGAGTGCAGCGGGGGGATATTACATGGGGTATGTTAGGTTGAGGGTTAAGGCGAGGAAGGTCTGAGGGTTGTTGATAGTGGTATATTCGATGACTCCTTAATGCTAATGGATACTATACGCCGGCCAACATGCTACTCAAGGGCACAAATACTACCTACTCAATCGCTAGTAATTGATACTTATCGTCCCCCAAGGCGTCCTCGAGCCTTTCCATGGCTGCAAGGACCTTCTCCTCTTCCAGTCTGCGGCCTACTACCTGCACGGCGACAGGAAGGCCATGCATCGCATCAGCGTCGTAGTGCATATACGCGCCTCTTGCCACACCATTCAGCTTCCTCAAACTGAAACTCGCAGGCAGAGCATCGAGAGTGCGGTCAACGTGGGTGATCGGGACAATACCGGCGGTATAGTCGATCTAAAATAAAAATCAGCTGCGTTCCTAACGGGACAGATAACGGGCCGCTTACCAAGTTCCACAAGAATGTGTAACCACAGCTTGAGCATGCATCGCCCATTGCATCATGCGGCACGGCAGGCGTAGCATTCGGCGGCGTAAGAATAAAATCAACCTTCGCCTCCTCCCCCCACCACTCATGCCAGCGCGCCTTGTACGCCTCGCGCCTTGCAACCAGCTTCCACTGCTCGTATGCGGACTTTGGTCCCCAGCCCTCCAAAATACCAGCCCACACAGGGTCACGACGCACGTATCTAACATATGCCGCGTAGAGCCACTTGATCGGCCGAGGTAGCCAAGCGTAGTAGCTCATCTGTGCCGCACCGGGATCAACCCACTCGCCGGGACGACGCCAGGACTCGAATGTCTGGCAGCCATCTGAATTCAACAGCTTGGACGCTAGCTCAAGCGCTTCGTACATGTCTGGCATGCCGGAGAGCTCGATGACGTCGTGGCCTTGGGCGCGGAATGCATCAGCAGCCCTGTCCAGTGCGCGGACACAAGCTGGTGATGGGTCGATAACACCATCTGAGCGCAAGATCCCAACTTTGAGAACCTTCTGATTCTTGATTCCCTCTGAGATGTCTTTGCGCCACGGCATTGGATGGACTGAGTGGTCATATTTCCATGGCTTCATGCCAATCATCGCCTCGGTGAAATAAGATAGGTCGCTCATGGTCCTTGTCATGGGGCTAAAGATACTAGGGACGCCTTCTTGGCCAGGCATTGATGTCTCAGCACCTGCCTTTGGCCAGCGTCCGATCGAGCAACGCAAACTATATATTCCTGAGAAATGTGCAGGCGCACGCACACTACCCGCTACATCGGAGCCGATACCGATTCTGCCACCACCAAAGGCAAGTAGTGCGCCTTCACCACCGGTTGAACCGCCAGGGGAATACTTCGAGTTATGCGGGTTCGTGGTGCGGCCCCACAGATCGTTGGCAGATTCAAAGCTGAGTAGGGTGATTGGAAGATTTGTCTTGACATATGGCACGGCGCCAGCATCTTTCAGCAGGCGCACCAGCGGGCCGTCAACCGGCTTCTTATTTCCAACCTTGCTGGAGTAGCCAACTGTCGTGTCGAATCCCGCGACGCCATTCGAGTCCTTCAAGCTCACAGGGATACCTGCCAGAGGCCCTTTGAGGTTTATAGAACCATCAGTCAACCACCCTTCACAGGCACCAATCATAATCTCCGTTAAGCAATTAGTCTTCTCCTGCGCCTTCAGCGCCGCCTTGCCATATGCGCGGAGGATATCGATGGGCTGAACGACTTCCTTCTGGACATCTTGCACGAGTTCCTCGACCGGCTTATCTAGGAGCTCTCTTTCTGAGGCAGTGAATGCACCATGATACTTTGTAAGTGCAGCGATCCTCTCAGTACGTTCATTCTGTTTCAGTTTGCTATCACGCGGCGCTCGTCAGCAAGTTTCCCCGCACCCGGCACTGACAGCCAGATATAGAAATTGGAGAAACGTACCAGTCCTTACGGTGCTGAAGATACCCAGTTATAAACACCATATCGCAGGGATAGTGGGCAGAAGGTATTTGGAAGGAGTAAGGTAAAATTATAATGAGTAACGGCGGATTTTTAGGGACAAGGGAGAGTAAATAGAAGAGCTAGTTAGATATCGAGGGGTCCAGCCACTCTTATACTAATCGTATGGAACCGCATTTCCCCAAAACTGATAGGTCCAGCCGAAGGTATGCGATAGGAGAAAGCCGCGATCGCCTTGTTGGGACTAGACTGCCGGTTCTGATCCGTGCTTTGCAGCCAAGAATGCGGGGTAGCTCCGCACCGAGGGTTGGTCTTATCGTTATCGTCACTGGCCTGATACCCGACCACTACGATCCCTCATGAGCTTCATCTGACTCCTATAAACCTATTTTTTTTACATATATATACCATATACCCATATACTTTTGATCATTATCGTTTTCCCACATATCCACCACCCCCCGCCCCCCAACAACAACAACACAATGACAACAACCGCAAACGACAGCATCTTGTACTCCCGCGATGACCTTCTCATCTGCGCAACGTGCGGTACCCAATATGGCACTTCTGATGCAACCCTCCTAACAAGTTGTCGGATCTGTGACGATCGTAAGCTCTGCCTTCTAGTTTCCACCCCACTCACCCAATATCCACACCTCAAAACTCAAATCTCACATCTCACCCCACCATGCGTCGTCCCGCCCCGATCGATCATGCAAGCACCCCTCTCCTATGGGTCACCACATCCACCCCTCCCCATCCTCTCTATTTCACATTTCAAATTCTAAAAACACGCACTAACCCCCTCCCAGCCCGACAATACGTTCCCCCAACCGGGCAATCCTTCACCACACTCCGCGCCCTTCGGACCGACCACACTTCAACCCTAACCCCCCACCCCACCGCCCCCTCCCTCTCCNGCCGGCAACATCCTCTGGGACTGCATCACACTCCTCACTCCCTCGGTCGTTGAGTCTATCCGAGCCTTCGGTGGTCTAGTGGGGATAGTGATTTCGCACCCCCATTTCTACAGTACGCATCTACTCTGGGCGGCAGTTTTTGACTGCCCGGTTTATCTTGCTGGGGATGACAAGGAGTGGCTCGCCGAACCGGAGCCATTGCCTGATAACCCTGTTAGGATCTTCATCGAGGGCGAGGGGGCGGAATTTGATATCCCCGGCCAAGATGGACGGAACATAGGAGCAAAAGCCATAAAAGTAGGTGGCCACTTCCCCGGCTCCCTCGTCCTCCTTCACGATTCCCGCCTGCTGGTGGCAGACACCATAATGCCTACACCCTCTGGGGTCGGAGATTGGGGAGCGCGGTGCAGGCCGAAGGGGATGAATAGTTTTGCGTTTATGTGGAGTTATCCGAATGTACGTTCTTTCTTCTTCCCCTCAACAATCCTTAACTTCCAAACTGATCCTCGAAACTAACACTCTTCAGATGATACCCCTCTCCCCTCCCACCATCGCAGCAATGTGGCGCATCCTCTCTCGCTACACCTTCACCGCGGTTCACGGTGGCTTCCCGGGACTAGATATCGAGGGGGAGGATGTGAAAAAGAGGGTATGGGAGAGTATGGGGATACAAGTTGGCGCAGAGGGAAGCAATGGGGAGGGATTTGCTGAGGAATTTAGGTTAATGGTGCCATCGTAGAGAAGGAAGGGATAGTCGAGGGATAAAAGGTGGAGGAAGGTGTAGCTTAGGCATGTTAGATACTTCAAAATGGACCAAAATAAAAACACATACATACATCCATCTACTCACTCCATGCATAGTACATACAGCGCATCAATGAATCGCCCAGTCCCTGCATCTCGTTCAGCAATAAATTCTTTTTGTGCGCGCTGGTATACCTTGCTTTTGGGGTTGAATGTATATGGCAGACGCCCCGGATTCTTGTGCAACCCTAAACACAATGTTCCGATCCTCCTATCTTATAGTATTTGCGTTTCATCTTTTCCATAATGCTTCTCGATATGACTATTATGCAGACTTTGTCTTATGCACGACTCCAGCTGGTTTGGTCGGTGCTCTTGAGAATGAATTTCCAAACTCATGCACTTCGAGAATACCAAGCCTATCTTCATCTGCAATAGTGAATGTATTAATTAGGAGGTATATCATCTTGTTCTCTACCTGGGTCGGCGCTTTCTTATGAGGTTTGCCCTATCTCTCTGCGCATTTCTCTTCTAGGTTGTAATGAAATTCCCCTTTTCAACCGGGCTAACCAACGGGCATCATGTCTGAGCTTCTTCAGGCGTCTGGGATTCCCCTCTAACTTCTACTATCAGAGGCCACTTCCATTTTGTCAATACCTTCGCTCGCACCAACACTGGACTAGCGTCTGTCGGGAGAGTTTTCTGGAAAGTCCATGTCCGATCATCCAGTGTAGAAGATCCATTCGATTGAGGTGCAACTTCTCCAACCTCCCCTACTGATTCCCCTCGGACGATGGCCTTTGAGTTGCCCTGATCTTCTTTGTAACTGTAGTTGCGATAGCAAAGACTGCTTAGGTTGTCTCCAGGTGATGATTCCCATCTGCCACAGACTTAGAAGCCACAGATAGAACTAGAAGGATAAAGAATGAATTATCTAGAGACAAATATAAGCCTTCACAACGACAGATGGTTCTAAAAGAGCCACCCCTTTGATTTCATCCTATATCTTCACAAGAACAAAAACAAGTGGCCATATATAAAACCTAGTGAATCCCCCTTATAGCCCCTCCACTACCAGCACCATCTCGTCGCCCATAGACCCCAAAGGCCTCCGCCAACATGCCCAAACCGGCGAAGAACTCGGCCCCCCAAAAGAAGAAGATAAAGCAGCTCAAAAACCGCCTCAGATCAGCAATAAAAGCAATCCGCAGACTGAAGCGCAAAAACCACGCACTCCAACGCATCAAACCTCCTCACCGGACCTTCAAATCCCGCCCTCGAACTGTCAAGCCTGGAAGTGAAAACTTTTCACTATTTCCCCAACTACCCTATCGAGTTGCACATCAAACCGGAACCGCGCCCTCCTACCTTCAATCCCCATAACCCAACCCCCCTGAACAACTACTTCTCCAATACCGCTTTCCAAATCCGACTGAAGTCTCGCCCCCGCCCCCAGATCATAAAGCCACCAGAATTGGAGGAGTTCCACTACTTCCCCTATCTCCCCTTTGAGTTCCGCGCCCCGATCTGGACGTTAGCGGTCAACGCTGCGCCAGGTCGAGATGTAATATTGCGCATCGACTCACTCAAGCCAGATGCAACAAACAAATGGGCTGAAATCAGTTCGTCGACCCAGATACCATCGTTGCTGTATACATGCCAACTTTCGCGGACATTGGCAGAGGAGAGGTGGAGGTTATGCATAGCTGCGTACAGATGGGGTATGGAGAGGGTGTATGTGGATGTTGCGACAGACTCGGTGTGTTTTCCTAGCATTACGCTGTTGTGGTTCTGGCACTCCGGCGGGGACCAGAGCGAGGTTCGGAGAATTGCGAGTGGGGGAAAGGTGATTGTGTCGAGTGGGTGGAGTGTGCAGAGAAGGTATTATCAGGGAATGGTCACTTCGAATGATATTCATCTCTTGTACGATGATGATTACCCTTATTATAGGTCTTTTTAGCCGCACGCGAGAAGCTGTGGGCTGGGCATATTAAATAGGAAGCAGATATTTGGAACGGAAGGTATTGAGACATGATCCGAGGTAATTAATTTGGACATATGGAGTAGAATGTCAATGGGATAGAGGAAAAATGTAGTCCCAGCCAACAATGAATAGAAAATGATGCGCACAAAAGATCAAAGCATTGACACCCTTAAATTGAGCTCATTTATGGGCCAAGAGTAAAATTGAGGGAAGAATTGAAAAAAATTCAATATTCTTCATGACTGGCAAAATAATTGAAATGAAGAGTGAGATAATCAAAGTAAAGCCTTTGAACAAAGAAAATAAATCGAGAGTTACCCCCAAGTAAACCCAATAATTCTCCAGATAAAGCCCAAAGTGAGCTTCCGTATGGAGCTCAGAGTAGAGATTTCCAGATCTCAAAACATCATACCAAAAGAAGCACTCTTCGCAATCGAACAAACCTCGGTGGCAGTAGGAACAGATACCAATACCAATCCGACAAGAACGACAAACCCAAACCCAAACCCATGCACCCCGAAACATCCCCAAACCCCGTCGGTGTTAAGGGAAAAAAGCATCAACAAACCCGCCAACTTTGCACAAGAAGCTGACAACTCAACTCCCTCATCGCATTCCCTCCCACTGTTCCCACGATTATAACCTGACCGGATCTCCCGGATCTTCCTAATTCCCCGCGGACCACAAACCGCGCCAAAACTACCCGTGCAGGCCACACGACCCTATATCAGACGTGCTATACAGGCGCCACAGCAGACGGAACGGGCGGGACGGACAGACAGACGGACAGTATAAAAGCCCGTGTCGGCCGAACACGGACATCGGGACCTGGTTTTGTCCGTTCATCCTTCCACTACAACGGCATTAACTTTCATATCGGCCGAAGCCGCGGGAGCCGCGTACTCGGCGGCTGCGTTGGTTCGGATACTCCGCGGTGCTAGCGAAGGATGGTTGATGGGCTTATTGTGCGGAGGTGGCGGTAACTGACCGGAAGAAAGGCCCGATGGAGAATCCTTCGCTGGGTGTCCGTGGGCGGTTACGTCCTTCTTTTCTTTGAGGTATCACTGTGTGTTGGTTTCTGCCAAGGCGGGTAATTTCCAATTCGAAAGTTTATTCTTGGGGAAAGAGCTGGGAGGGGGTGTGTGGTGTTGTGCGTGTGGGATTTTTGCGGGTGAGAAGGCTAGGGTGTGGTAGAGTATAATAATTTGTGAACTTGAACTATGTATGCGGTGCCGTTGCTGTGCTGTGTGTGGTATTTGTGGTATGTAGGGTATCTATCTATCTAATTCTCAGCTCGCGTGCTTGCTTGTTGTGGGATATGGTCTTGTGTTGGTGATGGTGCTGGTGGCGATAGATGACAGCTTTGACGTGCCGCGGGATGTAAGCTTACGGCGTTCAGTTGTTGTTACGTATATCCATGCCAACCCACGATCCTCCCTTGGCGACACGAGGTCATATAAGTCGATCAGCTCACTCAGCTCAACGACCCCTGCCGAAACCCGTGCTGACGCATCGATTGCCGCCAATGGTCGTCGGCGACGACGGAACTTTCCACTCTCCAGGTGCAGCATCGTCAATCTCACTTTCCCTTAACATCATTCCTAGCCCAAAGTCCTCTCCAATCTCCCCCACAGGAGTTAGGCAGTCCATGCACCCCAGGACCACTCGCTCCCTCATCTTTCCATCCTCCCCTACCCCAGTTCTAGACCCCCTACACACACGTCTCCAACATAGTCATTAGCACCTTCAGTAATGTCGCATTCTCCAACGCAGCCGCCACCCGTTCCTTATCCGCCAATTGCTTATTAACCTGCTCATCTTGACTGTGTGTTCCCGGCTTAATCCTCACATCCACCCTAAATCGCGGCGGCAGCGCCTGTTCCAATCGCACGCGCACACCGAGCCCAATAACAGTGGCGAGAGAGCAATGCGTGATGGTGGGGGTGATGAGAACGGTAACGGTGATTAGGCCGGTAGGGGTGAGGGCGGGAGGAGGGGAGAGGAAGATGTCGGCGAGGTTGACAACGGCGAGGGAGCCGAGAGAGAGGGGGTGTTCGGGGTCGGAGATGGTGGAGATGAGGTCTGGAGGGTGTTAGTATTCAGTTGCGGATTGACATTTGGGTTTAGATATGGGCGATGTGACGATGATGAGCGCAGGAAGGGATTGGAGGGGCGAACCGTATATTTCCTGCTCATCGATGGGTTCTTCGGCCAACTCCTCCTCAATATCGGAAAGCGGCTCTTCGCCATCAAGGTAGATCTGCAATGCAGGGTTGGGGGTGGGCGTGAGGAGGGAGAGGATGCCTTGGTCTTCCTTGGGTGTGGCCTTTCCTTTACCCCGCCGCGTCGGAAGTTGGTCGGCGTTGATGATAGTTGGGTTTGCGTTTTCAATCGCCATTTTGGCGGCCTTGTATTCGATTATGTGAGTGAGTTCGTTATGAGTAAAGGTAAGGAGTCGCGTGGTTGCTTTCTAAAGACTCTAGACCCGCCACCGTCAGAGCTACGCTGTATCAACCATTGACTGTAATGGCATTTCTAATCGATAAGCGAACACCACCCCGCGCTAAACCACACGTGGATAGAAAATTAAGGTTCCCCAGTCATATCACGTGCAGCCAAGTCTACTGTGCTGGACCATCACCAACCAACCAACAAGACCCAAAAAGCTAAGTTCAAGCCCCCAAAGTCTATGGGACCTTGTACCACCCACCACTGTCCCAAATAGCAACAAAACCAACAGAAACCAACAAAACGCACGTTTTATTGTCCCAAGCATCTTCCCCCATTACCATTTTAGCTACGCCGCCGAGCTGGAATGAGGCTAACCGTGACGGGGGGATGCATTCCCGATGCGTAGCCCTGCAGATATATTATGCAAGATCGCAAGGCTTGATTTGATCACTCAATGACTGGAGTGGCTGCCGTGACACTGTGCCGAAACAGAAACGGTGACGAAACGAAACAAGATTGAAACACAACGACATCTGCTAATCTGGTTATTTGACACCCCTAATATATGAGATCAACATGGATTTTCTAGAGATTTCTTATCGGAGCAAGCGATCCCGGTTGCCCTATGTCTTTGGTGGAGGGGAAAGTTGGGAGGGAATGAGGCTTAGGTAACTGATCTACTGCCCCTTCGTGGAATGTGCCAGGGACACACTATTGCCGCACTACTCTACTACTAGACTCTGAACTCTATCTGCCGACCTTTCAGCGCTGGATAGGGACGGATGTCTCACACCCCGCATTGTCTATTGCTTGCAAGGGACATGAGGATCTACAGCCTCTCCCATCCGCGGTGGAGGCCGGCGCCATAGTGCGATGGGGCTTCAGGCTCAATGTGTATGTGGTAACGTGAATCGCGTGTTGGGGCGTGGACAGTCTGGTGGTAAGTGGTCTAGCGGCATATCTACCAAGGCCACTGAGGCGCCCATGTGATTGACTTTAGTGGTGGGCTAAGGTTTGATAAACTTCATGGTTGAGCACTGTACAGCTCTATGACTGTAACTTTACAGTACCAGCCAGTATGTAACTGGCATATCAACCCCTTTTTTGCCACACTTTACGAGCAGTCATTCTTCAGGCCGTCATGGGCACGAGCACGAATGGCAGACACACTCGTTAATTGGACAGGTCTCGCCCCCTACCGTGTCTCTCAGCTCAGGTGCCCATCTCGCCATCATCGTCCCATCAGTCCACAGCACACGAAAGGGGGTAGAATTGGGAAATAAGGCGGAGATGCCGCTTCACAATCTGGACACAAGCCAAGGCAAGTAAAGTGTAGCGCGCGGAGATACGGAAGGGAAAAGAAGACATGTCAAATCCACCAACTACAGTACTACATGGTCAACAATGGGGCTGGCCTGGGCTATGCCATGCTATACTGCGCTGGACTCTGAGACGTGTCCACCACCCCGTGACGGTATTTTATCAAAATCCGACATGTCCGATGCACGACGAATCCGTAAGTCGCCGCATCGAAACAATCTATCCTGCGCTTGTGCAACGCCTCAGCCTAAAATATCAAAAAGGCATCATGCACGCTTACCCTACCGTAACGCCCTTCGCGCCAAAATCGGATCAAAAAACTTACCATCCCCCTTACGTTTGTGTGATTTACCGGAGATGGTACAGCCGCCCCCCCGGTCAATCACTCGGCTGGTGAAGGGAGTAGCATGTCTGCTTTCTCCTTCTGGGGGGTGTTAACAGGGAATGCATGTCATGCAATTGGTTGTTCGCGCGCGCGCGCGTTAGACAGGAATGCGAAAAATGCGCGCACCACGCCATTTCGTTCCTCTTTCCACCTTCCTTCCCCCTCCTTCCTTCCTTTCTCAATGGAGAGCAGTCAGTGGGCCTCGGTGATTTGCTAACGCAGATTAGGGCCGCGCGAGTGCGGGAATGGAATCGGGGAGGGGGGGATGCATGTGATAAGCGACCATGCGCTGTGGATGTATGATGGGGAGGTGAGCGAGACAGTTTGTCTTGTCCCTGTTCCAGAGCCATGATTGTCTTGATGGGAAATGCAAATGGGGGGGAAGAGAGTTGAGAAGTGACAGTGACAGCAATGGTAGTGGTGTGTGGTGTCATATTTTGGTGGCGTTTTTCGATGGTGCTGATGAATTATAATAATAACGTTTATGGGGAATATTGGATGGGATAAGATGTTGACTATTTGTTTGGTAAGTACATTACTGTACTAGTAGTAATGCTTTCTTCAGTTTCTTTGGTGATTCTAACCACTCTTACGGTAGTTGACTCCAACTGGAGAGCAATCTGGACTGGAGGGGCGCAGACAGACACAAATCACCTCCCCCTAACCCCCTACCTCCAGTTCAAAGTGGTGCTATACTGTATTTAGGGTGTATTTGCATTTAGGGGGACGATCACGACTTTACCGTGTGGCTACCCACGACTCTCCCACGTCTTTTTTCGTTTGACTCCACTGAAGTGACCACACAGCCATTCTCCATAGGATACTACACTGTGGTACTGTTACATTACTCTTCTACCACAGAACACTGTAATCTGCAAGTATACCTATGTACATAATCTCAGCTGCAGTACATCTCCACCCCACCCCATCGCAACTTTGAGTTGTTTCTCAACCCCCCCGCACTGTTTGATTCGATCTCTGCGATTGGTGTTCCATCGTAACCGTGGGGCTCTTTCATCTCTGTTTCGTTTCTCCTGCCTGTCCTGCCCCCTTGTTAGCCTGTGTATTCTACTAGGCCCTTGTAACCTTTGTACCCCTCTCTGGTGAAAAAGGTGGTGGGATGGATATGAGTACATGGTATTTAGCGGTGGAATGGCTAGGAGGGGGAGGTACCACTTATACTACTCTCACCGGTTGTTCTCATGGGTGGGAATTGCACCTTTTAATTGCTACGATTGTTCTGTTTAAAGCCCGGGGGGGAACTAATTACTATGGTGGACGATGCATTAGGGCACTGCGCTGCTATTGTTATGTTAATGCTATCATTTGCTCCTACTATATCCTATTCGACTACGCTGCTCTTATTACTCACCACTATACAGGATCATCGGGCATAAGCCATCCATCCTCTGCGTAATCCAGATCATACCCAGACCTGAAACAGGTCCAGGCGAGCAGGACTAGGCCCGACGGGGAGGGATTAGCCTGGACTGAGCCAAGAGTTTTGAGTGGAAGTGCGCGGTAGGGGATGGAGGTATACAGGACCGCAGGATGCGAGGGCGTATATACCATCATACTACAGGTAGAGTCCGGAGTAGGAGAGGATAGATAGGAAGAGCAGAGCATGGAGGGATGCGTATGTACGACTGTACTCGTGCTTGAGATTCTGTGTTGTATATGCGTGGTAGTTGATACGATGCTGTAACTACTGCTGGATAGAGCTCAACACGCAGTATCACCATCAGTACATACTTAATTTGCCACGGCCCTACTCCCATGATGAGCAACTCGTAGCACACCAAGAGCTGGAAGGGGCATTGCTTGTATGTACTCTCTACTCCTCTAATGACTGACTACTGTGCTTATTTACGCCTGCTTTTACGCCTGCTTACTATGGGGAGCGACAGTATTGGGTACGTATGGGACCTAGCAATCTAACTGCCTAACTGAGGGATTGACAAGCTGACTGATCTGACACCATCTGTACTGGTTTCTGTCTGTCCCTGTGTTGGTTATGGTGGTCCATCGTGGTAGTGGCTCCTCACACACACGAATGTCTTGTCTTTTGGCTCCGTTTGATGTGAGTGCGAGTAAGGTAGGGGGATGGTGGCTATATGCATAACATGTTATAGTATACACCTATCTACCCTGCACATCCCATACGTAAGCCTGTAGTCTACATAAACCTGCCACACTACTCTACTTATAGTACGGACACGGACAGGATAGAGGACTGTATAATTATGATACCATGTATTGTAATTATACAGTACATCTCACCACTATAGAAGTACTTGGATCTGATGCATCAACCCACAGCTACTGCCATGCGCTGCACTGGACATCGTCTTCCCGTACGTACCAATGGCTTTTAAGTCGCCGGTTAATGTACATGCATGCCACTTATTCTGCTGTTAGGTTACCTACACGATGCATAACTACGACTTATCCACGATCATAACTATCACAGCCACTGCGATAGATTGCTCTACTCTAATTACTGTAGGCACATGGAGTCACTGAACACCTCTAATTTCGTGCCCTACCGTATACTCTACGTCCCTAGTGCCGGAGTGGGGCTGTAAATCGCTCTTCCCTCACCTCATCATTCTTCAGGAGATAGATAGACCTACAATAGAGCAGCTGGACCGAGAGAAACAGTTGCTGCTGCCACAACAGAATAGTGTTGCTACTGGCACTGGTACTGCTATAGCGTTGCTACAACGGGCTACTTCTTACTGTACGGTACAGACTATACTATACTAGAGAACACCTATTACTAGACCACAGCCCCTAGACAAATCAAATCCTTAGACCAGAGTCTGACCAGAAACCTGGCGTTGCTACTCTCTTCCCGCTTCTAGCCTTGTCTCCCATGCTCATCCTTGGATTTACACTCTACCCTTACTTGCTACCCTATTATTACCCTACTACCCTTAGCTTCCCTGCTGCCACTAAGTAATACCACCACACCCTATTTTGCACCCTACTACCAATATTACCGTTACTGCAACTACCACTATTCTTCAACGCTACTTACACCTACTAAGCTACTAAACTACAACTTTACACCACTAACTCTACCCGGCTCTACTTTACTCCTCCACATCTATCCATCAATCACTCTTTCCCAATTGATCCTTTGTACTCGACGGTACTATCATCCCCGAATCCGAATCCCTCATCTCCATCCTATCCCTCGCCAGTGCCAACCACCCACAAACCACACGCCACACACTGCTCCACCCACTATCCCGGCCGCCCCTCCTTCCACACCCCTCCACCCCCCGCCCCTCTCCCCCCTTGAAGGTACTCCCCCACGGTGATATCGAATCCTCAACCGTCTTTGATCCAGAAGAAGAGAAGAGAGAGGTGCCACATTCGCCCAATATTACTATTAACAGGCCGCACCACGCCTACGCCCTGACACTCTCACTCTCCCTTGCCTCCTCCCTGCGCCCCAACTTCGACGTCGACCTGTCTGTGTCTGCGCCTGAGGACCCTGAGAGACGCCCTCCTTGCTTAGGACGGGATCTACCTGGAGACACAAAGACACGGGATACCACACCACAACTCGCACAGACATACAAACAGGCAGAACAGCCTGACAAGCCACAGACCAAATCGAAAGGAGGGAAAGAGAGATAGAGAACGAGAGAGAGAAACCAGACTCCTCCATACTCTGGTTAGGAGCAATCATCGGTCATACATAGCCATTGAAAATAGTACTCTACTACGAAGAAAAAAAAGTAGGAGTACAGTAAGTAAGTACATGTGAAATATACATCGGCCGCAAATCTGCTACCACAACTTTCCGCCCACCCGCCATCGAAACCTCGAGTATCCGTATCTCGCAAAGCCCCCAAAAACCCAACTCTTATTACTCTATAACTACCCCCTTCAACCCAACGGCAACAATCAATCGCCAGCTTCTAATTCGGCCAGCAGAGGGCATGTATGAGCAGTGTGTCCCACGAGTCCCACCAAGCCAGAGCTGTTAAGAGCGGGTTCTGCGCGAGCTAGCCCCGTCAATCACTATCCAGGCCCCTGCTACAACTTCGCGAACAAGGAAAATCCACCGCACCGAATCGACTCCTTCCTACGGCCCACCGACAAACACTCGACGTCTGACATACCCGGCACGATCCTAGGCGGAGACCTGCGTGGAACGGCCACCTCCTTGTGCTGTCCTGCCTCGGAGCGACACTCCCTCGAAACACATCCCACACACCCTCCACCACCAGCACCACACGCGTTACTGTGCTGTGGGCGAGCCTCGGTGCCAGCGTCCTTTTCATGATAGACTCGCTTGTAGACAACGGCGCTCTCTTCCTCGACGGCGACACCTTCCAGAGGCCGCTGGATCCCTACCCGACGAACGCCTCGTCCTCGCCGCCGCTGCTCCAACCCCGCTCGATGTCGTCGGGCGACCCAGCGGGTGTGCGGCGCCTGCTTCCACAGAGCTCGCAGCCGCAGACCTTTACCTTTGCGCCCAACAACTTTGCCCCGCGCGAAGCGCAGAAAAGTAACGCGCTGAGATGGCCCTGTCTCGACGAGCGAATTGCTAACGATATCAAGTAGATTATGTCTTCGTGGATGAACACAATCGCCATAAGCGGCTCAAGGGTTAGTCAAGATTCATGGTTGAACTGGTTTGCCCTAGAACATTTTACTGATACCACTCGTTAGTGATGCGAGCGTGCGAAGGATGCCGACGACGCAAGATCAAGTGCGATGCCGCTACGACGAATACATGGCCCTGCTCGGCTTGTATACGACTCAAGCTACACTGCATCCCACCGACGGCCAACTACGATGGCGGCCAGAGCCACGGATTCGAGCCCGAGAAGGGAGAATATGAGAGCGGGAGCGGCGACGAGGATTACGCTACGCATATTCCGCTTGAGCAGCACCTGCAGCCGGTTGACAAGAATGGACAGCCACAGGGCTATGCGCAGCAGATCCCGTATTCAAGTCAGAATAATGGATATCAGCAGCCAATGGCTTATCCACAGCAAACTTCGAGTCAGCAGCAGCAACAGCAGATGCAGTATGTTACTGCGATGAATCCGCCGCCTCTGATGGATAATTACACGCCGCAGCCGACTTTTACCTCTATGCCGCCGGCAATCCAGCAGCAGTCGTTGCAGCAGCCTCTACAACAACCACTACAACAACCACTACAGCAACCACTACAACAACCACTACAGCAACCACTGCAGCAACCACTACAGCAGCCACTACAGCAACCTATGCAGCAGCAGACCCTTCAACAGCCTTTCCAACACCAACCACAAAGACAGATGTCGCAATCGCAGCTGTCGCAAGGCCAGTCGCCGGATAATTACCAGACTGATACTTATAATACACAAGATCTTGCCGAGTATTTAGGAGCTTTGAAGATGGATGAATCGGGAACTGGTCAGTTTAATTGGTTGTGTGAGATATAGAGTCGCTAACTTTTTTTTACAGCACCGTACTTGAGTAATAGGAAAAAGGAGTCCGCGGCAGTTGAGGAAGCTGTGTTTGAGGACACTGAAAATTTTGCCATTACTCAAATAACTGCAGGGCCAGGTTCGAAGATACGCATACCCCCTGAGCTAATGCCGGACGAGGAAACCGCCCTGCAATACTTCGAAATCTACTTTAACAACATTCACCCTTACGTTCCGGTGCTGAACAAATCCTTATTTTACCAGCAGTGGCACGGCGACAGGGAAGCTATCTCGCCATTGATTCTAGAGGCTATGTTCGCGCATGCAGGGAAGCTTGCGGATGAGCCGTCGCAGGGGCAACAGTGGCTTGCATTAGCAACGCGTGAGTTTAGCCGTCCCGTGGGGTCCGAAAACTATACTAACGGGTTACAGGGCATGCTTCTTCATTTATGGATGACCCGCGATTAAGTACGCTGCAGGCTATGCTCATTATATTAAAGGCACGAGAAGCTGTGCCGAAACGGGGATACTACTACCGGTCGTGGATGACAGTCGTGCAATGTGTGACTATGGCGCGGGATATGGGGCTTGATGAACATTACGAGGATCACAAGGCGGGGAGGCCATGTGGGAATACTAATATTGAGTGTGCTATTAAGACACGGATATGGCTCGTCATCTTCGTTGTCGAGTTGATGGTTGGTTCGCCGCAGGGCAGGACACATTTGCTTTCGGTGGATACGGATACCGTTGACTTTAGCATCCCGAAACTGCTGCCGGGAATGGATGACTCCGACTACCACATCCAGCGGCAGTTCACGTACTTTGCGAGATGCGTGGGGCATATAAGGAACGTGGCCGTCGTGTACAGCAAGCTGAAGAAGAAGAATGTGGAGGTGGGCATGGACCCCAAGTTCCTGCAGCTGAATCCGTCATTCGACAAATGGATGGCCGAGCTTCCGCAAGATCTGCAGGTCACATTCCCACCAGACGGCTCGCCGCCGTGGCTCCCAACGCATTTCCTGGGGAACATTCATATCCAGTTCTGCCTTGGCGTCGTGATGCTTCACCGACCGCAGCTAGCCAGTTTAGTCCCCAGCAACCCAGACGGCAAGTGGAAGCGCCATATGATGATCGCCTACACGAACGCCAAGCTGCTCTGCCGCCTCCAAGAATCAGTCCTCGATACCTTCGGGATGAACGGCCTCCTCTGCATGGTGCGCGGAGTCAACTACGTTGTCTACAGCATCCTAACCTGCACCGTCCTCCACCTCGTCGCCCTCACCTCCCCAGATCCAGACCTTAACAAAGACGCCCGCGAGTACTTCACCCGCCACATGCAGCTTCTCGAGCGCTGCACAAACGCCTGTCCGATGCCGGATATGCAGCAGCAGATCGATGCACTGCGCGAGGCCTTCTCGGCCGACACGCGCAAACCGTTTGATCTCAAGCCTAGTTTCCCCTACGGTAGTCCGACGAGCAGTAATCAGAGCAGTCCGCCGACGCTGCAGTATAATAACTCCACCCTGTCCCCGACGTCGTCGGTGGATCACCAACCGCGTCAGAGCCTCAATCAGCATGCGAACCAGCATCACGTCACGTACACGAGTCCGCCAGAGCAGAGCCCCGTGTCAACGGCGGGGATGGGGGTGAAGGTCGATGCGAATGCGCCGGCGGTGCAGGGATTGGTTATGATGCCTGGCGGGCATCAGCAGGGAATGCAGACTACGATGGCGATGGCTGATCCGTCGGCGTGGAATCCGGCCAGGATCTTTGAGTGCGTATCCCTTTTTATTTGTGTTGTTTGAAGAATATAATGCTAACCTTATACACAGCCAATGGAACACCACTTTCGAAACACCCTCCGCGGCATCCATGTCCGTCGGACCCCCGACACAACAGGGCAGCGGCATGCGTCACATGTCTAACGCGGGCGGTGAACTCAACCCGTTACCAGACATGATTGGTACGTCGATGCTGCCGCTACCACCAATGGGATCGGCAGCAGCGGCGCAACAGCATCTGATCGCGCAGCAACAGTTTGCGCCCGTGCAGGCGACGTCGTTTGTTAGCCCTAGTATGTGGCAGGAGAGCGTGGCGAGTGTGTATGAGGGTGGCCTCAAGAGGAGTTGGGGGTATGATGGTGGGATGGAGGGGGGGAAGAGGAGATAGATAGAGAGGTATGGGAGGTTTGTATATATTCTGGGGGGAGACGGAGAGGGGTATGGCGCATACATCTGGCTTGGAGTCGCGTGGATTTAGAGATGAAGCCGGAGGCTATGACCGTGATGAGCTGGGGGGCTATGGGAAGCAGGATTCAACTTTTTACGACGGGGAGCAACTACGAGGAACGACAGAGAATGAGGGATACCAAGAGACGACTTGATTTTAATCTCGGTTCTGATTCGGTTCTGATTTTTGAATCAATCTCCGATCTACATCAAAGCACAAACCGAATGAACACGGCAAAGAGGGAGAAGGGGACAGCTTTTTTTTATACACATTTACAGACGGATATATACCAGCCCATTTTTTTATTAATGCGGGGAGGAAGGGGGCAAAAAAAGCTTGGTAGAGCGGTCGGTGGATATTTTTTTTGGATAGGTTTTTTTGTGAGGGGATGTGGTGGGTTTGAGAGGGTGATGGTAATGGGCTGGCTGGAGAAGGGGGTTGTATATAGGTGGATGGAATGGAATAATGGGGTGAGATGAGGGGTGCCGGAAGAGAGGAGAATAGGGGGTGTGAAGCCATTATTTATCTAGCTCTGCTGTGCGCGCGGAGGGGGGAATATAAAATATTTTCTCCAACCTTTTTTGATTGAGATTGAGAGCCCCAGGTCACGATTTAAGGGGGTTGGGGTGAAGATTTGATTATGTGCGATGATTATTTGAACGATATGTACCTATGTATGTATGTTAGAATGAGAGTATGTGCTGAGAAAGCCAAATCAGCCTCTACACCAGAGCAACCTCACAACGGTTCGTCAAAGCCATGTACATCATTATCCATACAGCACAGCCCCACTCAAGCTTTACGTAGCACGAGTGGCAGTGGTAAGAAAAAGAGGCGGGGGCAGGGCGCATGCTGCTATCTCCTCCGTCCTCGCAACCGGGGTTTAAGGCCACAGTCGGGTTTTAAGCCGTGATGCCAACGAAGCTCCTGGCTAGAGCACGAAGAATCCCTTGTGACTCACGTTGTAACTGTGAGTATTTACCTACAGGTGGCTAGTAAGTCAATGGGTGGCATGTTTGGTTGTTGCCTTTTGCTTTTCTGTCGTTGTTGGTTTTGGTGTCACCGTTGGGGGGGAGGTTCTTGTCGTTTCTAGCTTTGCTGTCGTGAATTTGTCACCATGCGTGCAATTTTTTCCCCAGGGCTTCCTTCGGGTCGCGCGTCAGGTAGTCATGAGTGAGATTCAGCGCTTATGAGATTCTGTAGCCACCCGGTTTTGGTTGCCTTCAGATCTCCGTTCTCCTTGTGGAGCAGTTGAGCTTCAATGAATCTGAAGTCGGCAGCTGTTGCGGATAAGTAGTGAACTATATTGTAATGTGATAATTAAGCTAAGAGTTGTAGCATATAAACTCAGGCAGATTATACCGTAAAGACAAACTACCATCACTGAAGCTAGGACTCTCCATCTCACTCTTTCCCGCTACTAATCATACACTGGATATGCTTTTATATCAGTGCCTCTTTTTGTTTTACTGCGTCAACTCACAGGAGCTACAATAATGTGGTCAGTGTTTCGGAAATAATATGATTTGCCTCCTCGCAGAATGTTATATAATCTAGCTTCTAGTATAAAAATATCTAGCACCAATTTGGTCTACGCTTATAGTGAAGAATGATGAACGAATCTACAGGAATTACCAATGTCAACAATGCTCCCTCATACTCAAGTCTAGCATTAATCCAGTTCAGGGCGCTCCGGTTCAGGGCGCCAAGGTCACTCCTTTTCCTCGCAGAATACAGATTCTCACTATAGGCAAACCTGTCTAGTTCCGTCAGATCCCCCATGAGGTGCCATTGCACTATCAACGTCTGATCAGAGAAGTAGAGCGAATCGGTCTTTGCATCGACGTACACCTTCTTCAGTGCCGATTTGTTGGCTCCCATACTTAATATCCAGCGCGACTGCGACAGAACTCGCGAGAGATGGCATGCTTGGAGGAGTGACGGGATGGGGGCGGTGGAAGTGATGTCGAAAATTGGGAATGAATCCTGGAGATAGCGTAGAAGTATATTCCGAGCTGGAGTTGCCTGGATGGCGAGATCCCAGATCATGATCTGGAGCTCCGTGGGGAGAAGGGGGAAGCTGTGAAACGTGGTTAGGTCTGTGGAAGTCATAATGCGGGACGAGATGTGAATCTTGGGAGGGGAGTGGAGGGTGTCCTTCTCTTGGATTTGTATCTCGCTGTTTTGCGAGCTGGAATATGTTTGAATGTGTTCTTCTTAGGCTTGTTGGTGCGTTGTGGTTCTTCTGGTTCTGAGAGGAGATGGTATGGGGGTTTACTTCGTCATATATATATCCGGGCATCGAATCGTTCTAATAAGATGAAACTTGAAGAATTGTTCTTTTCGAATCATTCATCTTTGTGGCGGATAAGCCTCCGTCTTTGTCCTGAGAGGATTCAACATCCATTGTTGAAGATGAAGCTATAGTTGCCTGTGACAAATGAGAAAACGACTCGATCCTGTGCTTTGTGCTTTCAATAAGGGATAATGAATTCAAGAGATTGTTCATAAGATATCGAAAGGAGGCAGCTGGGCTAAATATATTGTATAAAGGAGCCTTTGCGGATAACGAAAGGAGGCGACTGTCTAAGGATGCAGGAAGCTATATTTGGGTTACTGTACATAGGATCTTGTATTTGGAGCATTGTTTGAATTCGTGTGGATATTACCTTGTTCTCGGACATCCTTTGTCGAAGAACATTAAAACGATACCCCTCCTTTAGATAACCTTGAAAATTCTAGGACTTAGCTGGCCACGGTAGTCTTTCACGCTCTTTTCTGCTTCTTGCTGCTTTCCTTCATTTGTTTCAAAGACTCATTTTACGTGGTGCCTCAAAGTCGGCGATTATTAGAGTGGGTATAATATCATTTCAGCTAACATATTGCATAATACCAATCTCATTCAGTGGCCTTCAAACAATAGCAACCAAGACTTCTCCAATCACACTCCAACTAAGACCTATCCCTCCATTCCTCCCCCCCAATCGGCGTAGTCTTCGGCGCCCCAGGCGTATCCACATCACTGTCGTCCTCATCATGCAAAATCCTTGCCAGCTCATCTGGATCCCTCATTCTCGCATCCGCCGCAATCGGGCTTCCCTCCCCTCTCTCCGCAGCCAGAACCTCATCATCAGCACTAACACTGATCCCCCTCCTTCCCCATCCCCCTGCCCGTCCCCTTGATCCCTCCCTAGACACATTCTGCTCATACTCCGCATCATCTCCCAGCGCCGGTCTTGCCTCCTCATCATCCTCCTCGCTGTTCCTTCCACGCCTCAGAACGCGCCTCAACACCCAGCTCTTGCTCAGATCATCCGCGTCTACGATACCGCCGCTGCGTAGCTTCACGCGTTGGCGCGAATAGTACACCCACGCAAAGTCAAGGTACAGCAGCGTCTGGATGACTCCAAAGATAACCGCTACCACCTCCGGCTTCGTGCTATCCTTAGTCGCATATCGCTCGATCCAGTTGCAGATATACAGCGCGCGATAGGCACCCAGCGCGAGGAGGTAATACGAGTCGATGACTGTTGGGACGGTGGTCTGGCGCAGGAGGAGCAGTTGCGGGAGGATGCAGACGCTCTCGAGGATGAGGGAGAAGTTGATGACCATATAGGGGAATGGGGGGGCCCACCACTGGAAGGAGATCATGGTGACGATGGGGGATAAGATAAGAGAGGCGAGGAGAGCGTAGGCGCCGAGCCGGTAAGAGAATTCCTTTTCGCGCGTGCGTGCGAATACGCGCGTCATGAGGAGGAGGATGTAGAAAGAGGAGACGATGTAGAAGACCTTGAAGATGAAGTTCCAGTAGTTCTTGCTAGGAGCCTTGAAGAAGAGGTCGATGTAGCGGGTGCAAAAGACGAGGGCGTAGAGGCCTTGTGAGATGACAGAGACACCTGGGGGAGGTTAGATATTGTGTTATACAGAGACGCGGACGGCGAGGAAGGCGGGGGCAGACCTTCAGAGCTCCGATTGCGGTGGATGGCGAAGATGAGGATGCATTTTGACAAAGCATGAGTGAGATCAGCTAGAATGCGCCATACGTTCATGTAATGAAGCGCCTCAAATCCATCGCGAGCGGTAATCATGGCTGCTTCAGAGGCTCTCGCCGTGAATCCGTTCGGTATGCTTGAGGTTGGGGATGAATGTCGTGCTTTGATTATGACTGGGGCGAGGCTGGAACGCTTATGACATCGCAAGGCTGAGTAGCGATGATCCGGGGTAGCTCGACGGGAGCTTGATGCGACGATGGATGCTGGTGATGCCGCAGTGATGCAAGTATATGGGCGATTGGCTCAGCTGGCGCTGAGTTGTAGCTGAAAACTAGAGAAACAGATGCGATGGGCTCTGAGACAATTGGGAAGGTGTTGAAGTGCTGCCTTGAACCCCAAGAGTAGGACAAGCTAACGTGACACGCACTAAAGTTGATGGGTTACGCGTTATCTTCGATAGCTCCCACGCTATAAATACATCGACCATCGACAATAAAGACTTTATAGGTAGGGAAATTGGATAACCAAATGTCGTATTCAGCGATGTACCGAAAGTTTCATTTCACCTACGACGGCTTCGAAGTTGCGAAGAAGAAAAACGATATATTATATGATTAGTATCATCAACCTTTATGCTTTGGCCGGTAGTATATGCTACACGCCTTTGGTGATTCAGTCCGGATGCAAGTAATCGGACGGATTACGGCCCATTGAAGAAGATTGACAGAAATACAAGATCCGGGGATGATTAATATTTGATGGACTGGGTATGCAAATCCTAGATGCAACCTTATCTTTACGTAGTAGTTGAATAGTTTACGTCTCATCAAGGTATGTCAGAATAATGAAGGAAAAAACCACTGTTTCAGGCAGTCGAAATCCATCTAACACAGATGATGTCTACTTTGCAGAACTCAGTACAAGTATTAACCAGATATGTCATTTCCAAAACAAACCCCTACCTCATACATGCCCCTTTTGCTATTCCAAACATACATACAAAAATCATACGCCATCTATATAATCGGATACATAATCATGCAAATGCACCAACCATTGCCATCAGCGTGGCTCCCAAAATTACCGCCGTAAAAGCCTGAACCCTCTTCTTGCCTTGTAGTACACTATAACTCGCCTCGCTGAGGAAGTCCTCCGCAAGTAACTGCACCAACCCTGCGAACAGCAGCAACCCGCTGCTAATCGCATTCATTATACCCACCATAAGCAAGCCAGCCTGGCTCTTCGGGTCATAAAGCGTATGAACGGCCAGACCAATAGCCTGTCCGACCGGCGTCGTAAGGCCGTAGGCAAGAACCATTAGCCAGGGCTTCAAAGAGCCCTTGGGGAATTTAATGGCTGCTATACGGGAGCCTAATGCCATGCCCTCAAACGTCTGATGGAAGGAGATGGCGATGAGGAAGACGACGAAGGGGGGTCCGGTCGCGACGGATACGGCCATGCCGATGAAGACGGAGTGGAAGATGATCCCGGCTTCTAGGAGCATACACTGAACCATGAGTTTCTTTTGTAATTCCTCTGGACTAAGGGTCTGGGTATGTGTATGCGTCTGTGGGCCGACACGACCGCCGGACCCGGCGGGATCCAACTCGTCCAAATCGAGGTCCGAGTCCTCCGCGTCCCCGCGGTAATCATCTGGTGTTTTGTTGCCGTTTTCCTTCGGGATCGGATCACCATTCCATGACCCCTCGCCCATCAGCCCCACGGATGATTCCTCGTACTCGCGATCCTGGTCCGCCCGACCCAGTTCGGGAATTGCGGTGGTCTCTGGCTCCCACATTTCGACGTGGGAATGAGTATGAGCGACACCTCTTGTACGGAGGAACATCTCGAGCCCGACGACGACGAGGGCGGAGATCATGGCTATTACTCCCGCCAGCGGCCGGTATCCTTGATTGAAGAACCATGGGAGGCAGGGGTGTGTGAGGGAGACGAAGGCGGTGGGGAGTAGATGCACGAATGCAGTTGCTATTAACACTCCTGTGCCAAAATGTTGTGAGTAGAAGACGAGGTCATTTGGACCTTTATGTTTGTTGGCACGTTGAGAGACGAGGGGGAAGCCACAACCTAGCAGTAGTTAGTGACGATATCCTGGAAAATTATTTCTGGTATCATTCGTACCAGCAATACTCAAGACGAGAATGAGAACTAAGGCTCCGACATGAGCTGGTGTACTATAGTCCCCTCCTTCCGCAGAACCGCATGCTGGCCGTTCGCCCTCCTCTTGTCGTCGTGCCAGCTCGGCCAGCAAGGCGCTCGTGGATTCGGTTGACCATCGAGGCGCTGGGAACTTGTTAGCAGTGGCATGTCACCCTCGTCTTGCGTTGTCCTTACTTGTGCCAGCTAAAGCATGCTCGATCATAGTTTACGATGAGCAAGCCAGTTGCCTAATAACATCGCTGGTGTTGTGGTGGTTGTGGTGGATTGCGCGGGTCGACTTTCACTCCTTATCGTCAAATTGGCTGGGCCGTTCCTGTATGTGTTTCCTACGTAGGACTTTCGGGACTTTCTGGACTTTCTCAGCCTTGCTCGGTGAGTTTGACAGTCCACCAATGGGACGATTGATTTACCAGGTTACAATTTGTGTACTTGTCCCCTCGAACCATACTGCAATATTCTTCTACTATACGACAGAATGAATTCCCCAAAAAAGCTAGCTTCACATTACAAGAACTCATTTCGATATATTTTATTTTATTTTATTGATTTAATTACCCTTATTTGTCATATTAGTAAAAATTCATATTTAGCCTCACGTGCCTCGGTATAAGTTGACGTAATATGCCACCCTACTTGGTGAATTTGAAGCCACATCACATCGTGGATTCCTGTGCCACTACCTCATTGCGCCTGCGATTATTCTTCCCACCTTTCCCTTCATTGATACCCATTTGGTTTTGTCCAGCGCGCAGCCATTAGAGCTGTTGTTCATTTGCGCCTAGCTCCCATGCCGTTATTATTCCCATAGCGGCGATGCCATTGCGATGGCTGAGGCCGTCTCTGCGCACCTCATATAACAGCAGACCACCTTCTCATACACGATCATGGCTTTATATATTTCTAGTTGCTGCCTTTGTCGCAGTGTCCAATGCTATGCCCCCATCGCGCATTGCCGAGTTGCGTCAAGAGGCAGTGGACATGTTCTATCACGGATTTGACAATTATATGGACATTGCATTTCCAGAGGATGAGGTAGGCTCCTTCCTCATCGTGAGCTTCTACAGTCACTAATCTTATGTGTAGCTTAGACCAGTCTCCTGCACTCCTTTGACCCGAAGCAGCAACCCGAGAAACATAGACCTCAACGACGCCCTTGGAAACTACTCGCTCACACTCATTGACAGTCTGTCGACTCTGGCCATCCTGGCTTCGGCACCCCCGGATAATGAACGAACTGGCCTTAACGCGCTCAACGACTTCCAGGACGGTATTGCATCGCTAGTTCTCCATTATGGTGATGGCACAGAAGGGCCATCGGGGCAAGGTCTCAAGGCGCGAGGCTTCGATTTAGACAGTAAAGTCCAGGTCTTTGAGACAGTGATACGCGGTGTAGGAGGACTTCTTAGCGCTCACTTATTCGCAATAGGTGAGCTGCCTATAAGAAACTACAAACCGCGTCGAACTTCTAGTTGGCTTCGGAACTCTGGAAAACCGGACGACGCAGCCCCTATACTGTGGTCAAATGGATTCAAATACGACGGGCAGTTACTGCGCCTTGCCTTGGACCTGGCGCAAAGAATGCTCCCGGCTTTCTATACCAATACTGGAATGCCGTATCCTAGGGTTAACTTGCGTCACGGCATACCATTTTACCATAGGTCCCCATTACACAAAGGCTCCGGGGCAGCGAATGGTGGAGCAAGTTCGAATGAGGTCACGGAAACGTGCAGCGCTGGCGCAGGAAGCTTGGTCCTCGAGTTTACTGTGCTCAGCCGGTTAGCTGGTGACCCTCGATTTGAACAACTTGCCAAAAGAGCTTTCTGGGCGGTGTGGTCTCACCGAAGTCAACTCAGCCTTATCGGTGCGGGCATCGACGCCGAGGATGGAAAATGGATAGGTCCATATGCTGGTATTGGTGCAGGCACCGATAGCTTCTTCGAATATGCATTTAAGACACACGTACTCACATCTGGTCTTGGCCCACCAAACACGACTGTTCCGGCTGGCAAGCGACCGGATACTTGGCTTGATCCGAATACACTTTACAGACCCCTAACTTCCGAAGAGAACTCCTCAGACAGTTTCCTGGATGCTTGGAAAGAGGCCCATAGCGCTATTAAGAGGCATTTATACAGTGGTTCTCATCACCCTCACTATGTTGTTGCCCACCTTGGTACTGGGTCACCGCAGACTTATTGGATAGATAGTCTTGGTGCCTATTACCCAGGACTTTTGGCTATAGCCGGCGAAATGGACGAAGCTATCGAAACCCATCTACTCTACACGGCGCTGTGGACCAGATACTCCGCATTGCCAGAGAGATGGTCTGTACGAGACGGCAATGTTGAAGGTGGACTAGGTTGGTGGCCCGGTCGCCCTGAATTCATCGAGTCAAACTATCATCTATTCCGTGCAACTAAAGATCCCTGGTACCTTCACGTTGGGGAGATGGTATTGAAAGATATTCAGCGACGTTGTTGGGCAGAGTGCGGGTGGTCTGGCTTGCAAGACGTTCGCACTGGTGAAATGAGTGACAGGATGGAAAGCTTCTTTCTGGGAGAGACAGCGAAATATCTGTATCTCCTTTTTGATCCGGATCATCCTTTGAACTCTCTCGATGCCCCTTATGTTTTTACCACAGAAGGCCATCCTTTGATCGTCCCACGAAAATCAAGCCCGCAAAAGAGAGTACCTAAAGTGGCAAAGAGCTCCTCGTTGGACTCTTTTACGTCACCCGAGAGTGCGGACACTTGTCCTATTCCGGCAGCAATGCTACCGCTTACAGGATCACCCACTGCTGCACGACCAGATATCTTCCACGCCGCGAGCTTGACCGGACTTCACCGTGTCCCGAATTACAATCTAGTGGGCGGGATAGCTTTAGACACATCGAAGTCAGTGGAGAATCAATGGTCACAGCCAGCAAATCATTCGATTTACCCCTGGACTCTCCCTCAAAGCCTCATACCACCTAATGCGATCTGCGCACGCTTACCTATCCGAGACACATTTTGGATAGAGTTCCCGTCCAGCTCGCAATTTGCAAGCCAGGGGTTCAATATAGCTACGGGTTCTCAGCCAGTGGTCAGAGTGAATAATGAGGGCGTCCTTATCCAGAATCTTGCTGGCCTTACAGTGGCAATGATTGAGGAGGAAAATTCGGCGCAATTTACCTACGATGAAGAATCCTTTCCCAAAAAGTCCTGGCGAATTTTGAATATTGGCGCCACACCACTTGGTCGGGATGAGAAGGTCTTCATATCTCGGGAAACGATAGGGCCCATCGTCGATCCATCATTCACCCGCGTTCGTGACCCTATCACCGTCGACCTCGTCATCCAGGTCGAGAGTCCTCAGATCAACAAAACAGAGGGATTGCCATCATCCAAGAACCCAACCAGCGGCAAGATCGAAGAACCTATTCACAGCGAGACAACATCTGAATCCCTACATCTCGAGGCTCTAGCAGACTTACCCTCAGACTATCGCACCATGTTTTCCTCCCTTCTGCAACAAGTCACATCCGCGCTCCGGGACCCCGTTGCCACACTCTTACCTCAGCCTAGTCAGGGACCAAAATATCAACTCCTGACTCTCCGCGCACACTGTGCGGTTGGCACCGGCGCGGCACCACTTCCCGCCGCGCCTGAAGCGCCGGACTCTAGCACCGTAACCAATGACCCCCTATCCTGGAGGAGTATCTACTTTGCCTCCCACAATTGCGACGGGAAGCTGCCTGACCGTGTGGTGCGGGAGTACAATGTGATCGTGATGCGCCGCGGTGGGTGCAGCTTCAGCGAGAAATTGGAGAACATCCCCGCTTTCCATCCAACCGTCAGGGGACTGCAGATGGTGGTTATGGTGAGCGATGAAGAAGATTACGAGCTCACCAGGCCGCTGCTGGAGGTGGCGCAGAAGACACCCGCGGGGATGAGGCGCGCGCATGAGGTGCCGATGGTGATGGTTGGTGGGGGGGAAGCAGCGTGGAGGGCGCTCAGGAAGGCGAAGAGTTTAGGGATCAGGAGGAGATATTGGGTTGAGAGTGCGAAGGGACTACGGGTGAGGAACTTGATTGTAGTATAGACGGGGAATGAATGTAAATGTCATGGCAGCAACTTTTGATATCTGTAGAAGTGGGGTTTGTAGATACAGCACGAATAACGGCGAAAATGAAACCGATGGCCGGGTTTCGACGATGGCGTATATATCGTATATATGAGGTTTACGGAATGGATTTGACTTCGATGGTGTAAATGCCGATCTCCGACTTTTGATCGCTAAGAGTGCCCCTCGATGCAGGGCCTTGACATAATAAGACGGGGGGGGGAAGCCATGAACCGCGGGGTTCTAAGCTATCCCTGCCATAAGCAGTCTATTCGTACAACACCAACCAAGAATACGTACTTTTGATTTCAAATCGCGACATCTGCACAACGCCATCCCAATACATTTGTCGTCGGCATCAGTGAATTATTGGGCCGTGTTATGCTTAATAATTACCCGTTTGATGGAATGGCGATAGATAAACAATCCTTCAAACAGACTAAGTCACGGTAACTGCTACCAAAGGTGGGATATGACAAAGCAGGTACAGGTAATGACGTGCCGGGTGTTGGAGGGGTGGGAGGGGTGGGAGGTGGTGTGATTAATCATTGATGTTACGGGACCGATTGAGGGAGGACAAAGGAAAGAGCGATTGGATATCGTGACGTCGATTGAGAATGTATATAATGCGTCCTTTCCTCGCTGTTTCGTCCTCTGTTTCTTCAACTTTACTCTGTGCACATATACCCCGCCGACTTGTACGCTTCTCACTTCCACTTCAACCACAGCTTCGGCAGTTTACTTCTAAGAAACTATCTACACATAAACAAACACATCCTACCCAAGTGCGTTCAAATAAAGGAATAAACATGTCTCAGTCAATCTACATCGACGAGACACCTGCTGATGTCAAGAATGCAAAGGTATAGCTCCACTGTGCTTTATCACTTCTTGATTTTCGGTCGATTTATGAGACTGACTATAATTCATGGAATAGGGCCTTCACTTGGTGACCCAAAGCACCCCCAACGGCCAAAAGGTCCAAATCTTGCTCGAGGAGCTCAAGGACAAATACAACCTCCAGTTCACCACTACTGTTATGTCCGTTTACTCCTTCCCGGCTCTAACTCTCAGCTTAGAGGAACAACACACTAACATCAACGCAGCGACATCTCCACCAACGAGCAGAAGAAGGAGTGGTTCCTCCGCCTTAACCCCAATGGCCGCATTCCCGTTCTGATCGACAACAACCAATCCCCCCCATTTCCCGTCTTCGAGACCTCAGCCATCCTGCTCTACCTCGTCCAAAACTACGACCCTGAGTACCATTTCCGCTTCAGGGACGAGCTCCAGACGAGCCAGGCCACCCAATGGCTCATCTTCTGGCACGGAAGCGGGGCTCCATACCAAGGCAACACCAACTTCTTCCGCAGACAAGCCGAGCAGATCCCGTGTGTAACCCCCGCAATCTCCACCTCTTTCCCCGCAGCATCCCACTAACACCTTCTAGTTTCGCAATCAACCGTTTCCGCAACGAGACGCTGCGCGTCTACGATGTGCTTGAGATTCAATTATCGGGCAGATATACCGGCGTTGAGCGCGATTACCTCGCTGGTGACGGAAAGGGCAGATACAGTGTTGCGGAGCTTGGCACCTGGCCATGGATCAAGGGCTGGAAGAACACCGGGTTCACTGAGGAGGAGGTTGCCAAGTTCCCACACTTGCTCCGCTGGGTCGATAGGGTTGCTGCGAGGGAGGCCGTCCAGCGCGGAATCGGTGAGGCATATCAGAAGAAGTAAAGGACACGAGTAGGGCTTAGGTGCTCTGAGGAGACGTGACACTATTGCATTAGCTTACGGCGTAAATATGATATTATTTGAACTACACATCAGTCGTCTGTTCTCTTGTGGTGATACACCTTTTATAGTACTAATACATCCCGTCTCCCACGCGTATGCTGCTCCGCAGCCGCCCCCGGGTATCCCAAAATCGCACAACATAATCAATCCGCTCGTTGACGGCCCCAAGAACCGAAAGCACAACACGCCTATAAAACACAAATTCAATCCTTACCCCCAAATGCCTATTCGTCAAAATCGGGCATCTCGTTCTCTTCATAAACCTCCGAACCCTCCTCGTCCCTCCCCCCACTCCCACTGTCACTCTCGCTCTCACTACTACTCCCCTTCTCTCCATCCACAAACCCCACTTTCTTCCCCTCCCTCGCCACTCGCACGGGCTTCACCTCAATCACATCACCCCCCCAAGCCCAGCACTCTGCCACCACCTCTCCACAACGTAAACACATCCATCCCTCACCCGCCTCGCCTTCCAATCGTCCAGCGAGGCACACGAAGCAGTATACGCATCCACACGGCCCACAGTACGGATTCGTCACATCCGTCATCCCCCCTGCTACACCCCCTTGCCCCGCCGCGCTCGCAGCTACAATCTCAGCTTCCGATTTGGCCTTATTTTGATCCTCGTAGCAGATCGCACAAGTCCTTTCAGGGAGGTGGGCCAGCGGCCCTTGCTTAGTTTCTCCTGGCGCATCGGAGGCGCTGGAAAGAGAAGAGACGCGGCGCCAGGTGCGCGAGAGCCAGCGACGCCAGCGCGCAATGCCAAGGAGAGGTAGGAGAAAGAGGAGGAATTCCGTGAATGCGTGCCACACGAGTTGGCGATTGAGGTACTCGAACGAGATGTCACGAGCGAGCTGGTTCGTGCGCGGCGCGAGACGGAGGCGCAGCGCGCGGTCGAGGAGGGTGCGGTAACGCCCGTTTAGGAGGAAGGCGGAGAAGGAGGCGAGGGAGGCGAGGGAGTAGACTGTTGTTAGGCGCGAGGTTATGGTGTTGAGACGCGAGGGGAGGGAGAAGGAGGGGGAGGAGAGATAACGCTCCCAGCGGGTCCAGGCGTAGGGACCAAAGACGGTGAGGAGGCCATAGAGCGCTTTTTGGGAGCGGGAGGGGGCACGGGGGACGAGGCCAGTGTGTCGTGCGTCGGTGAAGCGGAGGTTTTGGAGGGCGGCGCCGTAGGTTGCGTCTGGGGTTTGTTAGTACGGGTTCACATTGCTCAAGTATGGGGTTAGGTCGTACCATGATCCCAGACAGAAACTTTGAATAGTACACCTCGTAGGGCAAGTCCGACTTCTTCGCCCCATTCTTCTTGTATGTCGCCGAAGTACTTCAGCCCCGAGGTGATCTGGCCGCGGAGGAGAGAGAGGAGCTCTTCGTCTAGGAGCTCCGCGTCAGCCTGTCCGACGCGAAAGGCTGGGCTGGTGCCAGAGCGCCCGCGAATCGTATCCCATGCTGTGAGACCGGCTGCTCCGAGACGATTGAGTGATGGCGGGAGGTGTGAGAGGTGCTTGTGGAGGGGTGAGGAGGCGGGGGGTTGTGGTTGAGCAGCAGCGGACGCAGCGCGCGCCGCCCGACGGGCGGCGATGCGTTGTTGCGCGGCTTGGAAGTCGGCAGAGGACATTATGGGCGCATGGTATGAGGTAGTGTTTGTTTCTGAGATACCGGGAAGGGAATATCGGCGATTGTGAGGACTGCCGGCCTTCCTTACTTGTGAGTGAAGCTGTGAGGCGCTGAGCCGAGGCCGAGGTCGTTGGGGGCTCATGTTGAAGGGAGGCCCGGAGCGGATTAACATTTAGGGCGAGGCTGTTTGGCTGTGGATGGTGGGGAACATAATTTCTAGGGTCCTTGAAGCTTAATTCGTAGGAGGAACAGTCGCATATTTGAGCGCAGAGAGAAGCACTGTGCCTTAACACGAAAGATAAAATATTGCTTCATAGTATCCCCCTCATATTTCTGTTTATATATCCCAGTCTCCTCCATTTCTTCTGCTGTCACATCAGCTATGGAGGGAGCTGTCGAGCTTCCTGGGGAGGCTGCCCCGCTAACCCCACAGCAGGTGCTCATGGCCTTGCAGTCAGCCAGTTCTCACCAGCAGAACCTGATAAGATCAGGGACACAGCAACTGCAGACATGGGAGGGTCAGCCTGGCTATTACTCTTTGCTCCAGGTAAGAAGACCACCACATGACTCTTACCAGCATCATCGCCCCATATTGTAGACGCAACAGCTAATCGTACCTCAGTCAGCATTTTTGGACACTTCACTACCCACAGATATACGATATCTAGCCGTCATACAACTTAAAAATGGAATGGACAAGTATTGGAGGAAGGGGGTGGCCAAATGCATACAGAAGGCCGAGAAGGAGGAGATGCGATCGAAGCTCCTGGAGGGTGGTATGGCAGAGGCAAACGTACAGCTCGCATTGCAGAACGCCCTTGTGATATCCAAGATTGCGCGGATCGATTATCCGAATGACTGGCCAGATGTCCTCACGTCCTTGATAGCACTGATGCGTGGTGCAAGCGAGTCGAACCAACTTCGTTTACAGAGGGGCTTGTTGATTCTGCTCCAGGTGGTGAAGGAGCTTGCTTCCGCTCGTTTGAGAAAGTCACAAACGGCCCTGCAGTCAGTTACACCGGAGATTGTTTTCTTTCTGAGCAATATCTACACACAGAAGGTCAATCAGTGGTATGGTTTTCTCACCACTGGCGGAGATGATGAAGGCGGTGCCATGGACGCGATGGACAGCAGCCTACTCACCTTGAAGATCCTCCGACGCCTTTTGATAGCTGGCTACAAATATCCCGCCCAAGATAAAGACGTCCAAGACTTATGGGGTCACTCACAACTCCAATTCGGGCAATTATTCGGTATGATTTCCCACGAGCCACCCTTGATCTCGTCTCCTGCCAAGGAATTGGTAGAAAAGCACCTGCTGCAGCTGTCCAAGTTGCACCTTGAAATGGCAAAAACTCATGCATCTTCATTTGCTGCCCTTCCAAATTCAGTCGAGCTGGCTCACGGATATTGGAGCCTCATTGAGAAATATGGGGAGGCATATGGCTCTTCAACTTTTACCTCAAAAATTGATGCAGACGCGGACGACGAAGATGGCCGTCATGTGTTAGAGAAGTTGGCATTAAAGGGACTCTCACTACTAAGATCATGCCTACAAATGGTTTTCAGGCCGAAACTGTCGTTCGTGTACCGCAGCGCCGAAATAAAAGAGGCAGAAAAGGGGCTTATGGATGTTATAAAGTTCCAACTTCTCACAGATGAATTGGTTTCTCAGATGGCAAGCGTTATCGTTACCAAATTTTTCATTTTCCGTCAAGCAGACCTCGAAGCATGGAACGAAGATCCGTATGAGTGGGAGATACGAGAAGATGCAGGTGGTGATGGATGGGAGTTTGAAGTCCGACCATGCTCAGAAAAGCTCTTCATGGACCTCGTCATCAATTACAAACATCTGCTTGCGCAACCATTACTCAACTTCTTCCAGTCTGTAACAGGAACCGACAATGGAGACATTGTTGCAAAGGACTCTGTTTACACGGCCATGGGTATCGCGGCACCAGTCCTATCTGATAGTTTCGATTTTGACTCCTTCTTGGCTTCGACACTAGTCAATGATGTTCACAAAACCAGCCCAGAATACAAGGTCTTACGCCGGAGAATCGCAATACTCATCGGACAATGGGTAACGATCAAAATATCGACAGGAAATAGACCTCTTGTCTACGAGATCTTCAAGCACCTACTCAACCCAGCAGACTCTGTCAACGATCAAGTTGTCCGCGTGACTGCCGCACGCCACCTTAAGTCTGCGGTGGATGACTTCAGCTTTGAAGTTGAGCCTTTCCTGCCATTTGCAGAGGAGTTCCTCCATCGCCTTATGGCGCTTATTCGAGAGCTCAGCCATGCTGAGACCCAACTGGCGGTTCTCGAGACCATTCGTGTCATTTTCATTCGTCTCGAATTACAAGCCGCACCATTTGCAGACGAGATTGTCTCTCTACTCCCTGATCTCTGGACTGCGTCGGGAGAAGAGCATCTGATGAAACAAGCCATTCTTACCCTCCTCACAAATATCGTCATGGCCACGAAGATGCACTCCGTGCGCTACCACCCTCTCATAGTACCCCTGATTCAACGAGCCGTGGAACATGGCTCAGAGATGGCGGTGTACCTCCTTGAAGAAGCGTTAGATCTCTGGTCAAATATGCTACAGCAAACACCAGCAGAGGAATCTGGTCCAGTGATACCGCTTGTCGACTCCGTTTTTCCTCTCTTGGAAATTGGCAGCGACAACTTAAGTGTGGTGCTCGGCATATTGGAATCATATGTACTCCTTGCACCTGGAGTTCTCCTTGCTGATACCACTCGTCTTCGAGTCCTCAGTTATATGACTAATGCTCTTGATATTGCGAAGCGTGATCTAATTGGTCTGGTGATTAGCATCGTGGAGAACATGATCCGCCAGGCCGAAATCTTAGCTGGCACCAACGGTGTAGTTACCGTGTCGAAGGACCTTGTCGAGAGCGGCTTCATGGAGAAAATCTTGACTGGGCTCCACGAGGCATGGGAAGCACACCAAACCACCGGCCCAAATCGACGCTATCCCAAAATCAGCGACGTTGTTGAGACGGACTATTTCACCATCATAGCCAGGCTTGCTATTACCGACCCAGCGACATTTGTGGGTACAATCTCGAGTGTTGGGCCTCTAGAATCGGTGTGGGTGTGGTTGAGCACAGAGTGGTTCCTACACTTCGATAGCATGGCGAATCCGCACCGGCAGAAGTTGTCTTGTCTAGCGCTGACTCGTCTCCTGGAGCTGCCATCTCCAATGACGGGTCTGGTGCTACAGAAGCTCCAGGATTACTTCGCTATGTGGTCAAGCGTGATAGCCGAGCTTTTGGATGGCTGGGGAGAGGGCCGAGAAGCTCTTGTGTGGTCAGAGGAGACTCCGCAAGAGACAAAGGAATGGGAGAGCATGGAGGATGGTCGGAAGAAGGTTCTAGAGAGGAATGACCCCGTACATACTATTCATGCGCATCAGTTCACGAAGGAGAGATTGGGAGGGTTGGTGCAGAATGCTGGTGGTGAAGAGGCATTCCAGAGGGATTGGTTAGTCAATGTTGATGGTGATATAGTCAAGGCGTTTCAAAAGCTAGGGCAGACCCAAGTAGAGACAGCATGAGCTGCTGCAGTCGAGGAAGATATGCTGTCTGGGAGGGAGGATAGATGCTCGCCAAAAGCATGGCGTACTAGGCGATGGAGTAGGTCGGGAACGGGGGACCGAATGCGGTCTTAAGATGGATTTCCATGGATGTTCATAGATGATTGCTAACTGATATGAATCACGAAATGATAAATACGCAAGAGATTCGTATGTAACAATGCCTTACATGAAGCGTTGAGATTTATGTTACGAATTTGGGTATTATTATACACTAGCATGTCTTCAAAAGAGAGCCATAGTAAGATGCTTACTCGTCTCTCATTCCGCATCCTCCAGCCCCGACGTCCCCACGGGCGTATTCCCAAAACTCTCCAAGCCCCGATTCCTGCTCGTCGCCTCCCTAAACCCGTCTCCAACCGACGGGAACGCCATCGGATCTGCCGTGTCAACAGGGGGTAAATTCGTATCACCCCTCAGCGCCGAATACCTCTCTCCCGCCTCTCGCAGCAACCTCTGCACTTCCTGCTCACGTGCAACAATCTCCGCCTTCTCCCTCACCAGCTCGCCCATCCTCCAGCTTCGCATAGTAGATTCCTGCTCAGCCTCGCTCAACGACGTTCGCAGGCGCGCCAGACACTCCGATAGGTTTGGTATCGGCGTGACCTTTGGCGGAATAACAGCCGACGCCTGCGTCGCGTCGAGTTTCTTCAGCCCATCCATCCCCGCACGCGTCTGCGCAGCTTCATATTCAGCGCGACGTTCAGCCTCTGAGTCATCAGACTCCTCCTCCGAGCTTCCCTCAGCCTCCTGGATCGCCCGAGCAATTATTTTCTTCTGTTGCCGCTGCGCCTTGCGCTGCGCTTTCTTGTCGAGGGAGATGTGGCCATCGTCAACGAAATTTTCAAAACCCTCCATGATGTCCTCGTCATCTCGAACCAGCCTCGTCTCCTTCTTTCGCGTTGGTAGCAGCGAGATCGGTCCTATGCTCCTATCCCCTCCGTCGTCGAGCGATATGAAATCTTGCTCCTGTGCGAGCCTTGCTCTCCGTTGCTTTTTCTCGGCGATCTCTGCTTCGGTAGGGATATAGGCCTTTTCATCGTCGCGCCGTGATATCAACTCGCCACTAGGCTCTACTACCGTCGCTCCCTCGAGCTCACTCGCATCTAGCCCTTCTTCCCCATCATCCTCGGTGGGAAACTTCTGTAGATCCTTTGGCGTGCTCTTTGTGCTCATCCTCAGCTCCTCCAAGTAATCTTTGCTATATGTCGGCCGCTCCTCTTCCTCTCCCTCCCGTCCCCGTTGGTAAGCCGGTAAACTCAGCCGTACATTATTTCCCTCGATTCCTCGTCTCGGGACCACTTTCTTGGGCGTAAACGATTCCTCTTCAAGTGCCGCCGCATCATCACCAGATATTATTTCTCCGGGTCCAAAGGATAATCGCGAAGCTACGGGCTTTTTTTTGGTCTGTCCTGCTCGTTTGCCACCTGGCCGCGGCGGGCCAAAGTCAACTTCGCGGATTGGCTTGGGTTCGCTGCCGCCATCTGTCCCAGAGGTGTCTTGCGATTGCTCGTCATCGAAGGCGATGCTGTGGCGCAAGGCTGATTTCTTGAAAGGTTTAGATCGAACGTAGGAGGTTGTAGATGGTTTTTCTAGGAGAATGTGTCAGCTATGTAATTTGGATCAGCAAAGGACGCAGGGAGCGCAGGGAGCAGACAGGAAAGACGTACGTTCAGCTGTGGCCTTGGGTTCAATGGACGATGGCGATGTTGTAGTCTCGTCCTCATCGTCGTTGACATGAATTTTGCGCGCCTTGCGCTTTCCACCGAAGGAAGACATGGCGCAATTAATATTTATATAGCTCCAACTGTGCCTCTCAACGGTTACAGCTCATGAGAGCGCAATGTTCACAGAAAGTATGTCGTTGTCGAGACGCGGAAGTCCGAGGCTGATAAAAATGGTTGTTCCCAAGGCTACCTCACATCTTTATCTCCACGTGACCTAGAAGACTCTAAATCCACAACCCACTCCAGCTCTTGTGCCGCCGCGTCTCGAGGTTCAGCAGCACATACACAACCCCCGCCTCTCACAATGCCTCAAGCTCAGCCCGAGCTTAAGAAGGTATGCTCCAGTTCTTAAAGCCCTGTCTCTACAATGGATATGCCATGTCGGCGCATGCGACACGCGACCACGCTGCGGGGAATCAAAGTGATGGACTGGCTAACTGAATACAGTACCTCGACAAGAGGCTCTTCGTCCAGCTCAACGGAAGCCGAAAAGTTATCGGAGTTCTTCGCGGATACGATGTTAGTCGATACAGTCTGTTTCAACACGCCCAAAGCTTGTGCTGACACTTCCCGTCTAGGTATTTTTGAATATCGTGCTTGACGATGCAGTTGAGGAGAAGGACGGCGGAGAGAAGGTCAGAATAGGGATGGTAGTATGTGACAATCTACACGGAAAGAAATATTCACGGGCATAAACTGATTCGTATCTAGGTTATTCGTGGCAACTCGGTCGTTATGTTGGAGGCACTCGAGAGGATAGGCGGGGATCGCCAGGACCGCGGATGAGCTGCCGCGCGAGGGCTGTTGGGATAATATGAATTTGCTACGGAGATGCGGCGTGAGCGGTGTCAAAAGGTTCGCGCTGGACCTACACATACGGTGGGGTTGGACAGTGACGCATTGGGCGGAGGCGTAAAGGCTGTGAAGCTTATAGGCAACAACATACGAATACCATGGGAAGACATCGCGCCCACCTGCAATTCGCTTTGAATTCTTACGTATAATGCAGTGACATGGTGAAATGTGGAAGAAAATCTGTTGAGACGTTGACAGCACACCGACATTTCGAATAAGCTGCAGGTACCACAATGCTACAACACAAACAGAATCGTACCATACTCACATCGGCTTTTAAGGATGCCCGGAAACAGAAGTGTACATGCGTGAGCAGCATAGCCACAATTACGCGGCCAGCTGGTTATTTGGTATTATCCCGCTAGAGTGATGTTTATTAATCATTAAATTTGAATACTGCTTCTAATTGTGCGCTACTTTTGAAACATACTCAAGCTCCTCACATGCATCTAGGGAAGCTTGCGCATCGCCATCCTCTTTCCGAGTCTGACAAGCTGCATTTAGACAAGCTCGACGACAAGGGCAGATGCTCCGCCACCGCCATTGCAGATGCCAACAACGCCAATCTTGCCCTTCTGCTCCTTCAGGACATGGATGAGAGTGGTGACAATTCTTGCTCCGGAGCATCCCAATGGATGTCCAATAGCAACGGATCCACCATTGATATTAACCTTAGAAGCGTCAAGTCCAAGAAGCTTCAAGTTCGCAAGGGCGACGACAGAGAAGGCCTCATTAATCTCATAGGCGTCAACCTGAGAAGCATCAATGCCAGCGTGCTTGATGGCCTTTGGAATAGCAAGAGCCGGAGCAGTGGTGAACTTGCTAGGCTTCTGCGCTGCGTCGGCCCAGCCAAGAATCTTTGCTAGGGGCTTAAGTCCCAGCTCCTTAACCTTTGCCTCACTCACAAGCACAAGTGCTGATGCACCGTCATTGATTGGTGCCGCGTTAGGGGCAGTGATAGTTCCGCCGTTTGGCTGGAAAGCTGGGCGCATGGCCTTCAGCTTCTCGATGTTAAGGTTCTTGACCTCGTCATCCTGATCAACAATCACATTTGGCTTTCCACGGCCCCCACTGACCTCCACTGGGACAATCTCAGCCTTGAAGAGACCAGCCTCAGTCGCCTTCTGTGCCTTCTGGTAAGAGTTGATCGCATATTCATCTTGCTGCTCGCGAGTGATAGAGTGGTCTTGCGCACACTCCTCTCCTTGCAGGCCCATGTGCTCTTGCTTTCCATATGCATCGGTCAGGCCATCCTTCAACACACCGTCGACAAGGGTTTGGTTTCCGTACTTGGCACCGTTGCGCAGGACTGGGAGGTAGTGAGGGGCGTTTGACATGGATTCGGTGCCGCCTGCAACGACGATATCGGCGTTTCCAGTCATGATCGTCTGCGCACCGAGAATAATAGCCTTAGTACCAGAAGCACACACTTTGTTGACAGTGGTTGCAACGGTAGCCTCTGAAAGACCGGCACCAATGGCGCATTGCCTGGCTGGATTCTGGCCAAGATTTGCTGACAGAACATTTCCCACGAACACCTCCTCAACATCCTCTGGCTTGATCTCTGGAACACGCTCGACAGCGGCTGTAATTACCATTAGCATAAGATATTACGGCGGGGCAAGACTGCATTCATAGCGTACCCTTAATGGCTATACTTCCAAGCTGAGTTGCGCTCAAACTCGAAAGAGATCTGTCAATGTGAAGTTAGGAATGGGTTCCTAACGCACGGAGGCAGAAAATGATTGGGACTGGGACCTTGAAAACATACCCCAGGAATGATCCGACAGGAGTTCTGACGGCAGACACAATGTAGACTGGAGGGAATGAAGACATGGCTGCGATATGATAGCTGAACTTTTATAGAATTGAGGTTGAGAGTGTAGAATTATGATCAAGAAGTTGAAGAAGGGGCAAGAGGGTGGGGGGATATAGGAGGATTTATCAATTGTGGTGAGGGGCAGCGATAGTCGGCCATTAACCGGAGGGGTTTAGCGCCATCATTTGGCGGTGTACCACTGTATGGGTTCCTGAAATCTTGGCATCAGCCACAATCACACCAGCAGCTCAACATAGTGGTTCGATCACTAATCTAATCAATCTTAGCGTCTGGGCCAGAGCTCAAACTCCGTCGTCAGGCAGAATCAGATCACGTGTGCGCGACGCGACCTTTCAAGATTCGCGAACATTTTAGCAAGGTAGCAGAGGGAAGCCAGCCTCACATTTCCCAGTCTAACCACGCCTATACCGCAGCCATGGATGACCTCTATGATGAGTAAGTTGTCTCCCCATTTGGCCTTGCTACAAGGAGAATAATTTGCGCTGACTGTGAACCAGGTTCGGTAACTTCATTGGTGAAGTAGAAGAATCAGAAGATGATTCTCAACATGGCATTGATGCGAGCGCATATGTCTACGACCAGGAATACCCCGAGGAAGAGACCCCAGAGGTTACAGGGCAGGAGTTAATGGAAATAGACGGTTTGCGCTCCCCCAAATGGCATCTTAACACAGCCTGTCAAGCTAACTTGATTCCAGAGGAGGGGCCATCCAATGCAGTGATCCTACACGAAGACAAGCAATACTATCCAACTGCGCAGCAGGTTTACGGCGAAGATGTTGAGACAATGGTTCAGGAAGAAGACGCACAGCCGCTCACCCAACCAATTATTGCGCCGGTGGAGGTGAAGAAGTTCCAGCTTGAGGAGGCCGATTTACCACCAGTTCACTTCGACAGACCCTTCATGGCAGATCTTATGAACTTTCCCGACCAAGTACGAAACGTTGCTTTTGCCGGGCATTTGCACCACGGAAAGACAGCGTTGATGGACATGCTGGTTCTAGAGACCCATGACATCAGTGATAGACTTGAGAAGAGAGTGGGAAAGGCACGGGATGAGCAATTACGATATACGGATACATCGTTAATGGAGCGAGATAGAGGGTTATCTATCAAAGCTGCGCCAATGAGCTTAGTTCTCCAAAATACCAAAGGCAAATCGCATCTCCTTAACATTATAGATACCCCTGGGCATGTCAACTTCGTTGACGAGGTGGCGGCGTCCCTACGGCTTGTCGATGGTGTTGTCTTGGTGGTGGATGTGGTTGAGGGCGTCCAAGTCAATACCGAGCAGATTATCAAGTACGCCGTACTGGAGGGCCTACCTCTTGTATTGGTTGTTAATAAGTTGGATCGGCTGATCCTGGAGCTGAAGCTTCCACCCACGGACGCCTATTTCAAACTGAAGCATGTTATCGAAGAGGTGAATACTGCCATAGAGAATGCTTTGCCAGGCCAGGGCGAGGCGAGAAGACTTAGCCCTGAGAAAGGAAATGTTCTGTTTGCTTGCAGTAGCATGCAATGGTGCTTCACTTTACAATCCTTTGCGAGGATGTATGCAGACACATATCCAGGAATTAGCGCCACCGAATTTGCACGCAGGTTATGGGGCGATGTATTCTTCAACCCAACGAAACGATCTTTCACACGAAAGGGGGTGGAGGAGCGCTCGAAGCGGTCGTTCGTTAACTTCATTCTGGAGCCGATTTATAAGCTCTATTCGCATACTATCAGCGAGAGCCCTGAGGATCTTAAGGAAACCCTGGCTACTCTGAACATACACTTGAAGCCGTCACAATACAAGTCAGACGCAAAAGTTTTATTAAATCTGGTCTGCGCACAGTTCTTTGGGCCTGCAAATGGCTTCGTCGATATGGTGGTCGAGCATATTCCATCCCCTGTCGAGGGCGCACAAAAGAAGCTTCAGCAATATTACACCGGCCCGTTAGACACAAAGGTGGCAGAATCAATGGCAAAGTGCGACCAAGACGGGCCATTAGTGGTCCAGATCTCCAAATTATTCAACACCAGCGACGCTTCTGGCTTCAATGCTTTCGGACGAGTACTAAGTGGAACAGCCAAGCCCGGACAGCAGGTTCGGGTTCTTGGAGAGGGCTATTCGGTGCATGATGAAGAAGATATGGCGATTGCTACTATATCTGATGTGTGGATTGCCGAGACTAGGTACAACATTCCCACAGATGGTATTCCGGCGGGTAACTGGTGTCTTTTGGGCGGAGTCGATAATTCCATTGTGAAGTCCTCAACATTGGTGCCGCTCAAACTTGAAGACGATGAGGAGGCGTACATTTTCAAGCCAATTAAGCAACTTACAGAGTCCGTTTTCAAGGTCGCTGTGGAGCCAATTAACCCATCTGAACTTCCAAAGATGCTTGATGGATTACGGAAGATTAATAAAAGCTATCCTTTGATTACAACCAAGGTTGAAGAATCAGGGGAGCATGTCGTTCTTGGCACAGGAGAGCTCTATATGGATTGCGTTTTGTACGACCTCCGCCGTCTCTACGCTGAAATGGAAATCAAGGTTTCGGATCCAGTCACGAGGTTCTGTGAGACTGTTGTTGAAACGTCGGCGATTAAATGCTATGCGTTATCGCCAAACAAGAAAGTCAAAATAACGATGGTTGCGGAACCCCTTGATTCTGGAATCGCAGAGGACATCGAGAGCGGAAAGGTCAGCATCAGAGACCCAGTCAGGAAGACTGGTAAATTCTTCGAGGAGAACTACGGCTGGGACTTGTTGGCCTCGCGCAGCATCTGGGCTTTCGGCCCTGATGACATAGGCCCAAATATCCTACAAGATGATACTCTTCCCTCTGAAGTAAGTTTTTACCCTAGCCGAAGTCCCCGTGCATGATACTAATATTTGCGCAGGTTGACAAGAAATTGCTTGCCACTGTCCGCGATACTATCCGTCAAGGCTTCAGTTGGGGTACCAGAGAAGGGCCTCTCTGTGAGGAACCAATACGCAACACGAAATTTAAGATCACAGATGCAATTCTTGCTGCTTCGCCTATCTTCCGTGGTGGCGGTCAAATAATCCCTACATCTCGCCGCGCTGTTTACTCTTCTTTCCTTATGGCATCGCCGCGCCTAATGGAACCTGTGTACAGTGTGGCTATGACGGGACCTGCAGACTCTGTTTCGGCATTGTACACAGTTCTCGCAAGGCGACGTGGTCATGTTCTTAGCGATGGGCCAATTGCCGGGACTCCACTCTACAGGTGCCAGGGTTTGATACCTGTCATTGACTCATTTGGATTCGAGACAGATTTGAGGATTCATACACAGGGCCAGGCGGCCGTGAGTCTTGTCTTTGAGCGCTGGAGTATTGTGCCTGGCGACCCTCTAGATAGAGAGGTGACTCTCCGACCCCTGGAGCCGGCGAGCGTGCAAGCAACGGCGCGTGATTTTGTGCTCAAGACGAGGAGGAGAAAGGGGTTGAGTGAGGATGTTAGCGTGGCCAAATTCCTTGAACCAGAGCTTTTCTCCAGCTTGAAGGAGAGCGGGCTTTTGGACGGCTGATAATGCGGTGTCTATAAAAGGGAAATCGGCGTTGCGAGCGGTCATTATAGGGCGTTGTGAGGCTGTAATATATTATGTATGTGGCAGACTTTATCATGAGTTCATGTCCTCAAATATCAAACAAGCCAAAAGGGCTTATTATCGATTATAGCCAGGATACAGATGAAATAAACTAATACCATTTCATCACCTCTATTTCCATCTGAATTTCTATTTATGGACCAAAATCATGTGTCAGATACAGGTATTCGATATTCGAATATTTCAACAGGGGCATAACACACTCATTTTATCAACTTGGCTATATTATTCGGTTATTTTAATGAGAGAACGAGTCAGTCACTACAACCAACTAACTTCGTTTTCTTGTTTCCAGTTGGTGTGCTGATAGTTCATGACGTGTAGACTTCGCTAATATTAATTCTGACGTCGCTTTTCACGACTGTATCTACAAATAAATGCCCACCTAAAATTCATTACTAGTTCAGTTGTAATTAATATTAAATGATTACTTTACAGACTTTGAGAATTAAAACATATACTCGAGGTAATAATGGCAGCATCACAGGCCGCTTTTAAGGTTGAGGAAGCCGTCGGGCACGATGGGAGCGCCATCACTAAACAAGATGTAAGCAATCCAGGTCTGGATCGATCAAAATACGCAGATCCGAGCGGCGAGAAAATGAAGGCTTTGGTATGGCTTGGAAAAGGCCATGTGGAAGTTCGTAAGTTGCTCAGTTTTAAATTCTGGTATCAATATATTTGTCGTCTATTTTATCATTTTGAGATATGTATGGATTATACAACAACTTCCCTCGAATGCCCAGATATTCAAACTATAACATAGAGCTTCAACTAATACACCACGCAGAGGAAGTTCCAAAGCCACGCATTGTAGAACCCAGAGACGTTGTCTTGCGTGTCACGGGCTCTACAATCTGTGGCTCCGACTTGCATCTCCTGCACGGCACCATTGTGGAGCTCCAGAAGGGCGACATCTTGGGCCATGAGTTCTGCGGCATTGTGGAATCCGTCGGCCCCCAAGTTAACAATATCAAGCCTGGCCAACGTGTGGTTGCCAGCTTCCAGATCGCATGTGGGGAGTGTGACCCTTGCAAGAAGAAACAGAGTAGCCAGTGTGAGAAGACGAACGAGAATTCGCTGGCGTCCGCTATGTATGGAACACAGACTGCGTGAGCCATTCGCCCTCTTGAGCTCTCGTCGTTGGAGTAGATGGGCTGACTGTTCTGATATAGTGGCTTATTTGGATACTCTCACTTCACAGGTGGCTTTGCAGGCGGACAGGCGGAGTATGTCCGTGTTCCATTCGGGGACGTCAACCTCCTGAAGTTGCCGGATAGTGTCCCAGATGAGAAAGGTGTGTTTAAAACCCCCTTCCTGAGAGGCTCCCACTAAATTGCGAAGGACTCTATCTCTCTGATGTCATCTGCACATCCTGGAACGCTGTCGTAGACACTGGAGTCGAGAAAGGCGACGTAGTAGCTATCTGGGGTGCTGGTCCAATTGGCCAGATGGCTGCAGACTTCAGTCTTCACAATGGTGCTTCCCGCGTCATTCTCATTGACAACAACTGGCGCCTCGCCTATGCGAAGTCTAAGTGCCTTCGGATCGAGACGTTGGACTATACCGCGCTAGGGCGTGGTACAACGGTGACCGCCAAGTTGCGAGAGATGGTGCCTGGTGGCCCGGATGTATGCATTGAGTGTGCGGCGGGGGAGTACGCGAAAGGTTGGGCGCACTACTTTGAGTTGATGCTGGGGATGGAGACGGACACATCTGAGCTCGTGAATGAGATGCTGACGTCGGTGAAGTCGTATGGACGCTGTGGCATCACGGGAGTATACACAGGCTTCACGAACCACTTCAACATCGGCGCGTTGATGGAGCGCGGGATCAGGCTGATTGGTAATGGACAAGCCCCTGTGCATATGTATTGGGAGAAGCTGTTGGGGATGGTTGAAAAGGGGGAGATTGACCCCCTGAAAATGGTGACACATCGGGTCTCCTTGGACGAGATGGCCACAGTTTATACGAAGTTTGACAAGAAGGAGGATGGGATGCAGAAGGTATTTGTACAGACAAAATTCAGTGCCCCGCCTGCAAAGGGGAGCCCTGTGTTGACGACGTGGAAGGAGTAGAGAGAAGAAGTTGCAAATGAAGGAGGTGGCATAAGGTTGTAGTATCAGGGCAATAAAATAACAACATTGGGCTTAAAAATATATATATATATATGAAAGGAAAGCATTAGATCAAAGATCAAAAGTGCAAAAGACTCATCAGATCTCTTTGTTTATTTCAAGATCTGATGAGGGAGAAAATCACTTTTTATGATTTTACTTTTTGTCGTATTTCGTATTTGATCATTTCCAAACCCTTTCTATTTTTTTCTTCACTCCCTGCCAGGCCTCGAATCCATAACCTCCTTTCCTCCGCTGGCCAGATTGTCCTGACAGTGGTACTACCACTGCGCCACTGTGCGCCTAGGAAGAAAGGGGTTATGATGAGTTATTAAGGGGTGGGTGATTTCGCTTGGCGGGTAGTTGGTGCGAGGGAGGGCGGTTCAGGTAGGGGGAAGGCAGGGCAAACATTGGAATATTTCGATCTGTACATTAGATGTTGTGCAATGCTTGCGGTGTATAAAATTTCATATAACCATAATATACATCAAATATATCCTATAAATATTTCCTTATAATTCTCATTCCTTTAAAACAAAACCTACCTCATCCCGATAGTCATCAACGATCCTCCCCCATTCAAGCAGTAGCCTAAAGAGGTATACTTCTGCGTCAGCCTCTCTAATCATACTTTCTGCCCTCGCTTTCCCTTGCTCAGCAATCCACGTTGCGTCTTTCAATTGAGCACCCATGCTGACCTGCTCCCCTTTCACCGTCCCAGACAGCCCCATAAAATATGCCATTGTACTGTGCAGGCCCTGCCAGCGCATATCGAGTGGTATATAATGTGTCCATGGCGTAAGACGTTTTTCGTACCAACTCTTGAAGATCCCAGACCGCACGGCAACTGAGCGGGAGATGACGTTCTTTAAAAACTCCTTTGAATCAGAGATATCGGTGCTGAGTATGTACCGACTAGAATACCTATTCTCGTCGCTATCATCAAGCGCAGCATTGGTACCAAAGTGTTCGCGCTGTGCCTGGCATTCTACTTCCCGATGGCAGTTATCCTCCGGCATTCCGGTAAAAGCAGCATCGACATTTATTTGGTCGGAAATCGCCGCCAGTCTGACATACCCGTATTCATGTTTTTTACCCTCACTATCAGAAGGCAACAGAATCGGGACCTTCTCATCGGATGGCGCCTGCCGGGCTAGTGTAACGAGGCGCTGTTCACTGACCCCTTGCCAATCATGCGCTCCTAGCCCCGACGGGGGAACTTCACCGCGCCAATATAGCACATCGCGCAATTCAACGAAAGGTCTTCGATTTGGGACCGAAAACGAAAGATCTGGGGTAGAGACTGCGGGAGAGGGGATATATGTTCCTGGAAGAGGAAATAGAATATCGTTATATCCTTCGATTTTCCTCGAGCTGAATATGGGAATGAGAGCGTCGGCAGGATAGCCCGTGTTAGGGACTGTAGCTGGCGAAGAAAGAAAGGAGGAAACAGTTCGAAGGTCAGGCTGAACGCATGGGTCGAGTGAGTTAGATATATTGCGAATAAATTGTCCGACGGAATAAGATGCGAAACATGAGGTACAGAGAGTGCGAGATGAGTGCGGATGTGAGCGCGCCGGTGAGTACGAATAGCAGGAGGGTGCCATATAAGCGTCCCATCGGGAAATATGCCTAGTTATTGGCGGGATTGGTGGCCCGCTTTCAACGGCCATTAAAGGGCCCCATTTCGATAGGGTAGCCCATGTGGTGATAATTGTCTCCCTTTCCTCAATATGCTCAGATCGACGCCCAGCAGCTTCGAGGCTCGCTAGAGATGAGTAGGGCAATGCAATCTGCGGCGACGGGCTAGGATTCAGAACAATTTGCATTTGCGGGAGCCAAGTCGCAAAAGATTTGATCATATCCGTGATAGAACTATCCAGGTGCGAGTATTCCTCCGAAACGTGTACTGTGTTCACTTTCTCCTTATCGATTTGGATGCTGATAAAGCCACTATTTTTGCGCAAAATAGTAGACCGTTTTCTAATTAAGGAAGGCTTCAAACCCCAGAATGGGAGAAGGTCTTCATAGATCTGGTCGTAGTCATCAATGGTAGTGCAATTCCGATCTTTAGCATACTCAAACCATTTATCAAAGTTTGGAGGTGGAAGTCGATGGTATCGAGATTTGTACTCGTTGACGGCCTCTGTGAGATTTTCGCTCGAAGAGGCTTGTTTGGACCAGGCATCAGCGTTAGCCTGGCCCTGGTACACAAGAAGTCGGACAGGGTGGAAGCCTATTGGAGTATTAATTAAGATATTAATGAATGACGTGAAACAAAAATACACAAGCTTTGGTGGACTTACCAGCTTTATTACTTCGCGAAATAAAGACCATCTCCGTGTAGATAAATGCAGCCACCAATAGGATATAAAGAAGAGCATGGACTCGGTTCAAGATATTTTGGGGCTGTTTGGCAGCCTCCCCGTGTTTATATATTATAATAAAACTCATGTATCCGAAAAAGAGAGAAGCAACTCCTATAATTCGGGATGTATCTGACTGTGGTGGAAAGGGGTGCTTCTCCGACCAAGCATTAGCCACCAATGGGGCCATGACTGTCGTGAAGATAATGGTCATGACGATCGCAAAAGGCCTAAGATCGGAATTCAGATATGCGACGCAGAATATAAGGACTGAAAGTGCTATTCCATCGACGGAAATGCTGTATTTGAATGAGGATGGTGTAGAAAGCAATGCCGTGATTTGAAAGGGGTGGACAATTAGATATAAAAGCCCCAAAGCTGAGAGCAAGGCTGCGGATGCTATCATGATATATCCAAGCATGCTAGCTCTCCGTTTGTCGTCATTACAGCCAGCCAACAACTGCGACAATACAATAATGATAGTGCAATCTAAACCAATACCCATAATTTGGAGACAAATAGTGTAGCTGCGCTGATTCAATACTTCGGAACAAACAAACGCAGACGGCAATCGTGACGAGGTGAGATATATTCCGAGAGTCAATAGGATAGTAGGCACGATGTATCGAACCCGTGACCATCTTATTGTATCGAATAGATCCTCGAGAGCGCTGTTGGAAATCGAATCTCTTATATCATCTGCATTATAATTTTGAGGACTTGTGATGAAATCATATATGGCGAATATAATTGGTAGAGATATCAGCTGTCTGAATTAGTAAACGTATAAAAATAAATTGCTATATGCCAAATTGAAACCCGATCGAGGCATTGGGTGCTCCGTATTAAAAACATGAGACGACGAGCTAATAGGCAGGGAAAACGTGTGAAGAAGAGCTAATATTCAACAATATACCGAACAAGGGGTGAGAATAATATAAATATGGGCATACCTCGACATCTCTTGCTGAGCATTGGGCTGCTTCGGATATTTTTCTCAACGTTCCCACACGGATAACAGTGCAGAAAACAAGAAGGCTGAAGACTAGTCTCCGCCTGTGAGGAGTGAGTTGAGTTGGGGCAATAGCAACGCGAGCTGGCGTAGACACTGGTATGCCGCCTTCATGACTCCTGTACTCTCTGCCAGCTCCCCCGCGTCCCCTTCCTAAACGGGTAGGAATATTGGTTCTACTAATCGCCAGGAGGACAATGCCAGCAATGAAAAACGCAGTGATAGCCGCATGAACAGGACGAACTAGCAACTAATTAACAACTGCCCATGGCATTATTGGATTGCTATATATACCGAATGAAGGGTGCTCTTGCCACGTGATAGGTAGCCATGTGATAATTATACAAAAACTGTATACTGTGTTAGCTCGGGGTCGAGTAAAGGAGCGAAGGGTCAAGAAGAATATTAGTACGTACCATAACCCAATGGCCCCCACAAAGGGGCCATTTGCCATTGCGAAAACCCCAAAAATATACAACTATAAAAATGGACTAACGCCTCCTATCATTGCACGATTTACTACGAAAGCATGGGGGTAGGCGTAGTATATAAGCTTTCAGGGTCCGGAAGTCCACGGACGAGTGAGGTGGTCCGCGTGTCTGGTCACGTGAACACAGTCTCAGAATTCCACTAATCCGGGGTAACTTGAGCTAGGTTGAATATAGCGTAGTGGCACCAGATCCCTGCAAAAAAGTTCTCCAGGCCGACTTTATCGCAAGGCTCATCTAGCTTAATCGTTTCGCAGCCTTTCCAACTCTCCACCTCCAGTCGCTTCAACCAGGTTCATATTGCCCTCCACAGGCAATTAGAGCACTGATCACACCAAAAACATGGTCCGCAAAGCAGTGTATGACACAAATTCCTCCTGGATACAAAAGATATTCACAACTGACACTTTCAAAGGGATTCGCGCATCCCCGCGCTCATTCGCAATGGAGTCCAAGAAAAGAAGAGAAGCTTTATCGTCGTCGTTGGCGACCGATCGAAGGATGTCATTGTACACCTTCACTATATTATGTCCAGTATGGATGTAAAACAGAACAAGTCGGTACTCTGGGCATACAAGAACAAGCTTTTAGGCTTCACCAGGTAAGCAAACTCCATTTTTGCGGCGAGTACGAATCGGAATTGACCCTCAATCTTGTAGTCACCGGAAGAAGCGCGAATTGAAGATTAAAAAAGATATTAAACGAGGAATCCGAGAAGCCAATTCCGAAGACCCATTTGAACTTTTTGTATCATTACACGATATCCGTTATGTTTACTATAAAGAGACGGAGAAGATCCTTGGAAACACCTACGGCATGTGCATCTTGCAGGATTTTGAAGCGATTACTCCCAACCTCCTCGCAAGAACAATCGAGACTGTGGAAGGTGGCGGACTGGTTGTACTATTATTGAAGGGAATGAGCAGTCTGAAGCAGTTGTATACGTTATCGATGGACGTCCATTCGAGATACCGGACAGAGGCCCACGACGATGTTACCGCACGATTTAATGAGAGGTTTATCCTGTCCCTGGGAAGCTGTGAGTCGTGTCTTGTTATCGACGACGAACTCAACGTACTTCCAATCTCGGGAGGTAAAAACGTGAAGGCGCTACCACCGCCAGACCTCGATGAGCCCAAAACTGAGAAGCAGAAAGAACTTGACATCATGAAAGATACATTGCAAGACACTCAGCCCGTAGGATCGCTGATAACGCTGGCTAAGACGGTGGACCAAGCTAAGGCTCTTCTGACCTTTGTGGATGCCATTGCAGAGAAGACATTGAAGAGCACAGTCACGTTGACGGCGGCAAGAGGTCGTGGTAAATCGGCAGCATTAGGTGTTGCGGTAGCGGCTGCCGTTGCACACGGTTACAGCAACATTTTCATTACTTCTCCAAGCCCGGAGAATTTGAAGACACTTTTCGAGTTCATCTTTAAAGGGTTCGACTCGTTGGGTTATATGGATCATGTCGACTACTCCATCATTCAGTCTACGAATCCAGATTTCAACAAGGCTATCGTCCGTGTTAATGTTCATCGCCAGCATCGCCAAACTATCCAATACATCAGACCCCAGGACGCTCATGTTTTAGGCCAGGCTGAGTTACTTGTTATTGATGAGGCAGCAGCTATCCCTCTGCCTCTCGTTAGAAAGCTCATGGGGCCTTACCTGGTCTTCATGGCATCTACAATTAACGGTTATGAGGGAACTGGACGTTCGCTGTCTTTGAAACTGATTAAGCAACTCCGCGAACAATCAAGGGGAACTACTAAACCTTCAGGAGAGGACGCAGAGATGGACCGAACAAGTGGCAAGGCCGTTAAAACCGAGAACAGCTTTACAGGGGGGCGTTCACTACGCGAAATCACTCTGTCCGAACCCATTCGTTATACCCAGGGCGATCTGGTTGAGAAGTGGCTCAACAACCTCCTCTGCCTCGATGCTACCCTCCCGCGCTCGAAGCTCAACACCCAAGGCTGTCCTCACCCATCTCAGTGCCAACTCCTCAATGTCAACCGCGATACCCTTTTCTCCTTCCATCCCGTCTCCGAAAAGTTCCTGCAGCAAATGATCGCTTTATATGTCGCGTCACATTACAAGAACTCCCCAGACGACCTGCAACTCATGTCCGACGCGCCTGCTCACCAGCTGTTCGTCCTCGTACCCCCTGTGTCTGAAGACAGCGCTCGCCTCCCGGAACCCCTTGTCGTCATACAAATAGCCCTCGAAGGTCAGATTTCCAAGCAGTCGGTACTAAACTCCCTTGCTCGTGGACAGCGCGCCGCAGGAGATCTCATTCCTTGGTTGGTATCCCAACAATTCCAAGATGAAGACTTTGCTGGCCTTTCTGGTGCCCGTATTGTGAGGATTGCTACCAACCCAGACTACATCGGAATGGGTTATGGTGCGCGAGCCATTGAGCTTCTCAACGACTTCTACGAAGGGAAATTCTCAAGTCTCTCTGAGGACGCCACTCCGTTATCAGCTGAACAGTCAATTACTCGCGTCACGGACGAGGAGCTAGCCAATGCCACCTTATTGGATGACGATATCAAGGTCAGGGACATCCGCAAAATGCCGCCATTGTTCAGCAAGCTCACAGAACGCCAACCTGACAACCTCGATTATATTGGCGTGTCTTATGGTCTTACACAACCCCTGCACAAGTTCTGGAAACGCTCGCAGTTTGTTCCTGTATATCTTCGTCAAACAGCAAATGACTTAACTGGCGAACATACGTGTGTTATGCTGCGCCCATTGCAGAACGGTGACGACAAGGCTTGGCTGGGAGCTTTTGCTAGAGATTATCACAAGCGCTTCCTATCTCTCCTTTCGTATCAGTTCCGCGACTTCGCCTCTATCACTGCGCTCAGCATCGACGAATCAGCTCGTGGGGGCTTCAAGCTGGACCCTGAGCATGAGGCCAAGGCACTTATTAAGCCCGAACTTGACGCTCTTCTCTCTCCATTTGACCTCAAGCGTTTGGAGTCATATGCGAACAACATGCTTGATTACCATGTTGTATTGGACTTGATTCCAACCCTCGCGGGACTATATTTCACTGGCCGCCTCCCTGTGCTGAAGCTTACTGGCGTGCAATCCGCCATTCTTTTGGCCGTCGGCCTACAACGCAAGGACCTCACCGCTGTAGAGAGCGAGCTTAACCTGCCGAGCAGCCAGCTGTTGGCCATGTTCATCAAGATTATGCGCAAGTTGTCTAGCCACTTTGGCAGCCTTGTAACTGGAGCCATTGACGCCGAGTTGCCAAAACAAGAGACACTTGGTGTTAGCCGTGCGGATGCAAGTGCCGCACATGACGACGAGATTGTTGACGAGAGATTTGTGGCTCTGGAGACAAACCTGGAGGATGAGCTGGAGGAGGGTGGCGATGAGGCGATGAAGGCACTGCGGGAGAAGCAGAGGGAGCTTATCGACGCCCTACCATTGGATCAGTAAGTTTATTCACATTGATGGGATATAACTCAAACTAACGCAACCATAGATACGAGATCGCATCAGAAGCACCGGGCTGGGCACATGCCGAGCAGGAAGTCCTTAAGGCTACCAAGAAGGGAGTGAAACCATCGGCAATCAGTGTCAAGACCACTAAGCCAAAAAGGAAAGCGGGCGAGAGTGCGGCAGAGATTTATGAGGAGGAGATGGGCGAAAAGAAAAAGGATAGGGGCCATAAGAAGGCTAAGACCGGGAAGAAGCACTGAGTGTGATAAAATGGGGTGTCATTTGGCGTTGGCGTGGGCAGAATGTAGATATACGATATATGAAGGGTATATTATCTTTGATACTTCAATGAGCTCACAGTGAAATATTTTTGAAACTACTAGGATTTGCTTTAATGTATTTATATTGCGCATCTGTGGCCCGATAATGTGTATCTGGGTGATAGGAGGAGCCGCATCTAGCCCATGGATGGCCTGCTCTTGACCTTTAAACATCATTCGTTTGCATAGCGGGGGACAGTGCATACAAAGTAAACTATTTTAAACCTCACAGAAACAATGAGTATTATAACAGACCCAGCATCATCTTCCTAATATCCTTCAGAGCCGTGCAGTGCACGTAATCGCTATGTGTACATGATTCTACATCAAAACGCCAACCCAAGCCCTGGCTCGGAGCTAAAACAAAACGTAGAACGCAGTGGTTCCGGTTTCACGTCATCCAGCCGTTTACCCTCCACCATCTACCTTGTCTTCGACGCCACGCCAGCCCCAATGACTCCGGGCAACTTCTCAGACCCAATGCTGAACATCATCCCAATGACATAGCTTACAATCCCAATCAGGAGAGCACTAAAGCCGGCAATGATCCAGAACTGTGCGCTAATGTCTTGTTTCTGACATGCTGCTCCTCCCCAGTGTCCCTTCCTTGTTTTGTCTGTTGGGTCTGGGCCATAGCATTTGCAGGAAAAGCAGCTGGCGCCTGACTCTCCTTCGGCGGGGCCGAACTTACGGACACATTTACCGTGGCCCGAGCAGTTTTGTGTTGATGTGGTGCAAGACTCCAATGTGTTGTAGCAGAGCGGTGGGAGGCCACGGATGGGGGTAGAAGTAGGCTGAGGGCCAGAAGGAGCAGAGGAGGAGGACGAGACAACGTCGGACATTGGCAGTTCTTGTTGTCGTTTCCGAAGATCAGACTCAGAGGTGGGTAGCGAATACGATCCCCAAGTCTCCTTCTTGAAGCGGTTGGTTTGTCCTGGCGTCATCAAGATGAAAGTGGCTTCGAGATCTCCTTTTTCGATCGCACTGAAAAGAGAGTCTTGGCTCTTGATGAAAGTATCGAAATCGGACTAGGAGATGTGAGCGGAGCCTGTGAAATATCAGAAGATTTTACTTACGCTATCCTCGGTGAACTTGTGCATGATATGACTATTCTTGTTGTGCCAACATTCGGAGGCAGACGCATCGATTGCCTTTGTAAGGGTACATTTCTCATCAGAAAGCTTCTCTGGGGAAATCTGCTGTTGAATGTCTCGAACAAGGACTCCAACGGACTCAGAGCCTGGGCTTCCTGTCATTACAAACGATGGCTCGGTGCGACCTTTTGCACTCCATTTGGCCTTGAGCGCCTTGCTTCCCTCAACAGAGACGTCCAAGAACACCACCAGGTGCCTAGGGGAAGTTGACTCTGCAACGCCCTCGTCGAAGAGTTTAGGATGCTGGCCACCAAACGAGTTGATAAGTTTCAGCTCCTTCTCACTTCTGTCTCCGGTACCTAAGCTATGGTACTGCGTGACATCGAGCTGTTGCGCCAGGACGACCCTGACTTGCTCTGGGGTAAGGGAGACGGATCCAGCATCCATTTCCTTCGACGCTGTGAATATGAAACCGTCAACATGTGAGGAAGTAGCATGCGCTACTCCAGCAATTGCTGGTAGTAGCAAGCTAAATGACAGCCTCATAATTGCTGTATGAGGTCTTTCGTACGGATGGAGGCACTGAACTGTCGTCTACCTTGCGAGTCGCGATAGTGTCGACGAGCTGTAGCTCATTGGGGCGCGGTCGCACTAAACCAAAAATAGAAATTATGCCATGTTTTACCGCCCTCCGCGGCTCAACTTTGTAGGCTTCATTCTGGGCCACGACGCCGATCGGAATAATGAAGATAATATGCGCCTGAAGTTATTGCAGCCGAAAGATTGCATACGCCAGCACGATTAGATCTAGAATGAGGCCAGCTACTATTAACATTCTAAACAACACTCCGTTATAGGATAAACGCTATACAACGCTTGCTTGCCACCAAAGGGGCCCCTGATGGCCCAGATGTTCAGGGCGTTTCGTGCCACAAAAAGCCTTTTCAGGCTAAGTCGTGTGCCTTTAACAGTGCATGCGCGAGTGAGACGGGACGGCGGTGCTGCATCAGTTCAAAGTGTACGCCTCAAAAAATCCCCTATGAGCAGAAGGTAAAATCCACCCCCGCCACTACCGTTGATCGTGAACTGATAGCCCCTAGATATATGCTCGGTTCAGCAATAGGAGTTCTTTTATTGTATAATGTCTTCACAAAAGTAGTTTTCACACCACTCGACAGATTGGCAGACGAATTCGAGAAAGAAGAGGGAATACCGGACACTAAGACGCCGGAGGACCTGGATGGTTCGCTTTTTATACCATTCCCAGGCACAATCAAGCAAATCCCTCAAAGTCCATATCGTGGCAGCGATCCAGAGTGGCAAGAATATATAAAGTTCAGCAAAGATCTCGCGCTTATGAACGAAGTCAGAAGTAAGGAATATCATCTGTTGAAATGAATGCTTCATAACTGACTGTGAACAGCTGAACTTGCTGAGATAGCTAGACGGTCAGTTGCAAACGCGAAAGGGGGTGAAGGTGCTCGAATATTGAAACACTGGTTGGACGTCAACTACCCTTATAGCCCTCCACCAGCTTTTGTACATTCAGGGTATGCTATACCACCCCTACTCTGTCATGCTACTGGTTGCTGACATTTACTCGCCTTGCAGCATCGAAATTACAGACGAATTTATTTCATGGAGCACCGTTCCCATAGAGGAAGAAACAGTTCTGCGAATCCGCCAGGCCTTGTTCCCTGTTGCTGTTGCAAAAGCAACCTGGAAGTTTGTCCAAGTTCTCTTCAGTCAAGACCCGGAGGAGAAAACACGCAGCATAATGCGTGCCCATTTTAAAATCCCAGATCCTGTCGAGACTAAGAAGACCTATCCTGCCCTGGCCTCGAGCGACAAAAAGGTCACGCAAGCCAGAGTTACAGGCGGGCTAGGTGTTACTGCACAGGCCGGCAACTATAACCATTCTACTTCACAGCAGACTCAGGAATCAGCTAAGCAATCAGACCTCGTTGGCCAAAAAGTTTTACAAACTCAGTCGGATGCCGCATCAGCAGCAAAAAATAACGGGAACCAGAACCGCAGTGGGCAACCAGAGCAGATGACAATAAGAGATACAATGCTATATCAGTCGATGGCAAAACGTTGTACCCACGCCATTTTTACTTTCAGGTTTACCAATACCGCCAACTGGAAGCAAGTCAAAGTTATACCTAGGGGCAGCGTCGTGATTACCGGGTGGGTGGAGATGGAAACGAAACTTAACTTCGTTATTGTGGAAGTCGTTGGGGTATGGGACCCGAAGACGAAGGCATATGATACCAGTAATTGTATATTAGGGGTTCGAAAGACGAGAAGAAAGATACAGAGCCCGCAATTAAGATAGGATAGTCGCGACCAAGGAAGATGGATATAGAGTGAGAGCTTCGAATTTGTGAATGGGAAGGCATGGAATGGGCATTCGGGGCGTTCAGCGGCATTTTCACGGCGCTTTGATAATGGACGATTGGTTCAGGAATCGACAATCACGATATATTGCCAACAGGCTACCAAAGGGAGGAAAGCCGCTGTTGACGTGCGATTACTTAACAGGGTAGATGAATAGACCATTGTATTATATTGAATATAATTATGAAACATAAATATCTAGCTGCTTTATTGCTGTAGTAGACCCTCATGTTGTAATCCCTCACGCACAAGCGCAATGAGTTGGACCCCTACATATCCTATCGTCCCGATAAGCTCCCTTGCTCCAACCCCACCCACATGGCGTCATTGATGATGGCTACATGTCGCAACATAACGTCCAACATCGTAAGCCAGCGTTATAATCCACGTTGCCCAGGCGCACTCAGAGAGACATTAACATAATACTTTTGTCTACCAGAACTACCCCGTAGTATATTTCGAAATCATGGCGCTCGCACCAAAGTTCTACGGCCAGCTTTTCTCGTCGCTTTCACATGCACCAAAGGTCCACACGTTGGAAGTTTACTTAGATTATGTTTGTCCGGTAAGATGTCCACAACTTTCCACCATCTCGAGGCCATTCGCTAGCTTGGTTTTATTTCCCGGGCACATACCTAACTAAATCCCAGTTTTCTAAGAAACAATTTGAAACCATCTATGAGAAGGTCTTCCCCATCATAAAGACAAAGTACACGGGCAGGATCAACGTCATCTTCCGCCAGCAAGTCCAGCCATGGCACCCTTCATCAACTCTCGTCCACGAAGCAGGCGTGGCAGCACTGCGCCTAGATCCCGCGGCCTTCTGGGCCTATTCGGCGGTGCTTTTTAAGCATCAAACCGAGTTCTTTGACGTCAATGTCGTAAATGAAACGCGCAATCAGACATATAGACGCCTTGCCAAGCTCTACGGCGCCTTGGGGGCTTCTGGTCCTGGGACCCACCAAGCTGACGAGGAGAGGCTATATAAGCTGTTGGTTGTGGGAGAGAAAGCCGGCGAGGGAGGAGCATTGAATATTGGAAATAAGGTCACCGATGATCTGAAGTTGCTCATTAAGCTGGGACGTCAGACTGGGACCCATGTTTCCCCTACTGTGCTGTGGGATGGCCTTGTAGACAACAGCATAAGTAGCTCGTGGACTGTGGAGCAGTGGGATAAGTATTTTGAGGAAAAGGTGCACAAATGACGGTTGGCGGGACGGCTGTCATAGGGGTAGCTTTATGAGAGCAAGGCCAAAAGCCTTGACGAGCAGCTGTTTATAACAAACGGTAACTGCAACAGATAATAGTTTAAATAATGGCGTTTAACCAATCAAGGCCACAATCAGTAAGCCAGCTACTAGAATCTATGAGACAAGCCGCATGAGCTTAAATTGCTCTCAACACTTGAGGTATATCCCGCCTCTTCGCACTTCTGGATCGCACAAGTAGGTACCACTAAAATTTCCTCTTCTTCTTCGCAGGCGCTTTAGCTTTCTCTTCCAACTGTCGCTTCAACTCCTCTCGTTTTCGCTGTGCCCTTTCTTCAGACGTTTCCCGGGGCTTCTCTTCCTCTTTCGCTTCTGTCCTTCCCCTCGAGTCTTCCTCAGCGCCAGCTTCATCTTTGAGCGGCTTCTTATGTCCTATCCGGCCAAGTTTAGATTTCGTGGTTTTTGTTGAGGGCTCCGGTTTTTGGGCGATCGGCGCATCATCCTTCGATAGAGACTCAGGATTTGGCGGGGGGTCATGCTTCTTCCCTCCGATCTTCCCAAGACCCCCCTTCTTAGCCGCTTTGGCGGCGGGTTTTGGAGGAGATTTCTTGTCAGGAAAAATGGGCCTAGATGGAGTATTCGTGGCCTCATCTTCTGTCTCGGTTTCGTCTTCGTCGGCACCATCCTGTTTATGACTTCTCGTGGCTTTTGCTACGGGTTCGGCTTCTGGTTCTGGTTTTGGATCTTGTTCTGGATCTTGTTCTGGCTTTACTTCCGCCTTCTTCCTAGTGGTCATTTTTGAGCCCTTTCTAGCTCCCCCGATCGCGCCTATCTTCTTAGTTTCTGAGCGCTCTTCTTCTTTTGACGCTGGGAAGCTATCACGGATAGTGACGTGCTGAGATTGAGATGCACCGAGATCATCGGAATCATCCGTACGGTCGTCTGACAATTCTTGCTTCCGAGTTGGCTTACGTGACGGTGAAGATTTGGCCCTGGAAGACAGTACCTGTTGACGAGGCGGAGTTGCCGCAACTTGAAAGTCATCCGCGTGCCCTTCTGTGCCTTCATCTTCGGTTGTGTCCATATCTTCCTCCGCCCGTTCAGCCTTGACCCCTTGGGCACCAACATCAGCGACCTGTCCTCCCTCCTGCGGTGTCGACAATTGTATAGCCCCCTCTTTCAACTGATCCCACCATTTATCAAATCTGGCCGGAAGTTCTGCACCCTGTGAAAGAGACCCCACTGTAGAATCCTTGGCAAATGCACCTTGAATGATAGTTTTTACATCGGAATTTACGTCCCTTCTTTCGGCATTCCGCATAGCATTGCGCCACTGCTCTTGTGCGAATACTTCTAATCCTTTGACTTTCTCCTCAACTACTCTTCTGGGAATCTTTCTGCCACCCTTTCCAGCAACACCAGGAAAGAGATGCCCCAGTTCGGCTCCTGTAGCCTCGAGTTTGTCGACCAACTTCTGGATGACATTATCTTTGTCACGAAGCATGCAAACGAGGCTATCAAGCTCCTTAAGCCTTGCGTTCTGTGCACATAAGAGAGGAATCGTAAAATGAGTTGCGAAATCGCTTTGGGAGCAGGACGAAAGTTTGATTGTCCAATCCAGAGGCTGCAGCGGTTTCGGCAGAGCAATGCTCAAATTGATCTCCAGGTCTCTTGTACCAGTTGGGCTTTGTTTGGCCGAACGAGTGTCAAGGCCGAGGAGCAGGTTAACATCCTTCCCTCCCTCAAGCCCAAGCGATATCTTGTCAAGAAAAAGCCTCAGTTGCCCGGAATCCTCGCTGGGATCGATGCTAGTCTCTTCTGCCAGACTTCGGCGCAAGATAGAGCGCCGGTCAAGATCTTCACACCAAAGATGTGCGAGATCAGTTAGGTAAATTTTGTATGAATCAACAGTGAATGAAGTGGATATTAATAATGGCGGCATACAAGAGTTTATGGATGATATCATGAACGGGCGCCATGATACAGCCATTGTATACGCGCAGGATACGCCTATATAGAGGCAAATATATACAAAACGTAGTATGGTATTAGGCACCAGCGATAGTTTGAGGTAGTAGGATCTGAAATCTCAGGCTGAGGCGCCGACAAGTGAATATATATTATTAGAGCTTTGACGTCCACATTATATGTTGGCACGTGATAATGATGGTTATTCGTCAGCCTTGCATATCTGCCTGGAGCCCAAGCTACCAGCTCCCCTGTCTCACAAGCAAGCTCAACTTCACAGGCAGGCACACGAAAATAAAATTCCGACTACATGAGACGAGAACTGCTTTATAATGGCAGTACCTCCTGCAAGCTCGCCGGCCGGTACTATTCCATTTGTATCAACAGTATGTACGGCCATTATGTGTCGATGGTGTCTCTTGCTAACAGCCTACCAGGTTGAACTGGCCGACTTCCACACGAAGCATTTTTCGGGACATTCCAAAGACTACTTTGCCACCACTTTCCTAGCTGAAGGAGTTGTAGGGGAGGAACATGACAACCTAGGATACTACGCGGACGGCGTTAAGAGGACCATAACAGACGAACAGATCGCTATGTTTCGACACACTGAGATTGAAACTTTGTTGAGACAGAAAAGAAAATCGGATGAGGCCAAAGCGGACAAGGCAGAAAGAGCGTCGGGCCCACAATGCGAAATTGTGGAGAGTCCTGAATCTCAGGATGCATCTTTGACTGATGCTCAAACTTCCAAGATGCTACCTACTCCGTCAGCCCTTGGACAACCATCAGAGACGATGCCCAGCAAAGAGGACAAGAAGAAAAAGAAAAGCCACTTCAAGAGAAATATTAAACCTGATTTGAGAAAGAGAACCTGGGACCAGGTTGACCATGGTTTGGAAACGTTAGACTACGAAGAGGACGTTGCTCGGCCCGAGCCAAAACGAAACGCAGGACCGCAGCGAAGAACTATTTCGTACGACGACGTGTGAAACTAGTGCTATTACTCTCGGAAGTTATAAATCATATACCGCCTGCGGTGAAGCTGGAATACAGCACGAATTACCTGTCGAATTGCCACTCCGCATGGTATCCTGAGACCTGCCCATGCACGAGACTCATATTGTAAGTCCCACATACTCTTTTCTCTCAAGATATTACCATGATGAAATCCATTGTATCGTCATCCTTAGTCGGACTCGTGTGGAGTTGGTTTGACGTTTGTCTTCAGTTAAGCAGTCACCCCAAACTGGGGGTGGGTGGTTGTGGAGATGGAGCAAATGGATTGCTGGCTTACGACGCGATCATGTCGAAACACAATCTTCTCTCTGAATCACATATCTCGCTGTTACAATTTCAATAAATATATTGTCGGGCCATTGCTGACACCGAGAAACAGGAGGAATTATAGCGATGTTCAGAAGCTGGAAACCAAAAAGAACATTGCTGCAGGCTATGAAGGATGGCCTTTTCTAAGGGCCCAGCAACCCAGAATCATAACATTGCCAGTAATGGCATGGGCATAACCGCGTTCATGTTTTCAAGCCTTGCTTTTCCCCTTGGGTTTCATGAATAGGCCTGGGCATATACCATTGGGGAGACTCTGTCCTCCACCAACTGCCTCCTATCTGGGGTAGCCTAGGTGTAACCCTCCAGCAAATTTTCAAGCATTAACTTAGTTACTTCTACTAAATAGGCTGGATTATTTAATAAGTATATCTAACTTATCTATACTATCATTCTAACCTTAAGCTTATCCATTTTAATTATCTCATCCTTTTTAGATAGGAACTCGTCCATATCCCAAGTTACTGCAACGTACCTTCCTGCTAACCACTCTCTTCTTTGTTCCGTTAAAAACACTATTGTATCAGCTACTAACTCTGGTGTCTCTGTTAGGAACCCCTGCCGTTCGATTGGTAGCTTCCTCCCCATATCAGTCAAAACTCCTCCTGGGTGTACAGCAAATGCTAGAATGCCCTCAGCCCTATACTCTACATCGATGAACTCCGTGAACCTCAACCCCGCCAGCTTACTCGACATATACGCGGATGCGCCAGGACTAAGCAGATGCGCGCCTAGGCTTGAAATATTAACGATAATCCGCGAACTATCCTTGTTCCGTAGTAAGAGTGGTAAGAATACCCTGGACATCAGGTATGGGCCCTTGACGTTAACCTCCCACGTCTTCCACCATTCACTAGCATCGCTCTCTGCGATCTTTGCTCGTTTTTCCAGGTAGCCCGCGTTGTTTATCAGAATATCGAGACGAGGGAAGGATTGTGCGATTGCTACCGCAGCAGCTGCGACACTTGCTTCACTGGTCACATCAAGTTCAAGACTCAAGATTTGAGGCGTGGCATGGCCAGTAGCGGAGGCAGCATAGCGGATCTCTTTGCTGAGAGAAGAGAGATCGGAGCGTGCGCCGAGGGCGAGGCCAGCACAACCAGCTTTGGCAAAGGAGAGGGCAGTTGCATAGCCAATGCCCTTCGACGCTCCTGTTATCAATATATATTTCCCGATGAGATTGAGCTTGCTGGAATCAACAGCTGCGTAGGTATCCGAGTGGCGGATTGCAGTGAAATAATGACCTAGAAGTTTAGCTGATGCGGTGATACACAGTAGGTGGAGCCTTAGCCTTGTAGTGCTTACCTGTATGAATTGGCTCTGTCATGATGATGAATAGTAGAGAGTTTCTCTTCCTTCCCAAGACTTCAATTTGCAGCCTGTTTCCCTTTGGGGTGTCAACGTCTGGATCAGCGGTTATGAGTGTACGAGGCAACACCGAATAAAGGGAAAATCAGCGGTAGTAAACACTCTACAGGAGTAGTCCAGAGGCCCTACAGCTGGCCAATATATACTTTACAGTGATACGTGTCTACGTCTGGCACCCGTTTCACCGTCTATGCTTAATAAAATGAGGCCGAAGCGCAACGCAGCCAACTCCTATCTCCAAGTCCGCGCCGCTACGCCAGAGAGCGTAGAGTGATGACACCATTGCTGAAGCGGGGCAGAATCGGGTCCAGAATCTAGAGGGGATAAGAGATTTTACAAAGACATGCCGAAAAAAATGCTGCACTACACTACGTGCTATCCGCATCGACCAGACGATTCTATCAATCGCACGCTATCTCCGCTAGAGATGGTGTTTTGAGTGAAGTATCAAACTATCCTAACATCACCTGTGACCTAGCATAAGCTGGTAACTGGGTTATGGAGGCAGGAGCTAATTATCTGTTTGGCGATCGGGGATGGTGTGGGTCGCAAGTCTAAAAAGGGCATAGCGCATCGGCGTTCGACGCCTATCAACCTGCTAACCTCACCTCATCGGGCTTGTCGTCTCTGTCTCCTCTATCTTGCATCTGCTAACCTCTTCGTTATACATGTAAAATGCATTTTATGATATGCTGCGGTTGAAAACAAAAGTTCCTACTGCCAGCCCGCCAAGAACGACTCTTCCTTACTGCATTGGGAGTATCACTACACAAGTTCTCATGCGTATGACCAGGGGCTTAGGACGATCCCTTCATGCTCGCCCATGACCTAATTCGCCTCACAGCAGCCAGTATGGTCACTCTACCCAAGCACTGGAATTAGACTAAGTAGGTTAGTAGAGCTGGTCTAGTCTGGCCTCTACGATTGCTCTTGACATCGCCGGTGATGTGTGTTAGCGACTTCTCTCTTCGCAGGTCCGGTGGGCCTGCCGGCCGACCCCCCGCCCAAAGTCGTGATAGATCAAGGATACGCCCTACGACACTTGCATGTACAGCGTGTCGAAGGAAACATCTGAGATGTGATACCCAGCAGCCTGTCTGCTCACGCTGTGCGAGTGCAGGATTACGATGTTTCTACGCCCCTTCTCGGCGTGGTTTGAGAGTACCAACTACAACTAGCACCTTTATGCCTAGTCATGTCTCGACGTCTTTCATTTCTCCTATTTCTCAGGCACTAATAGTATCGTCATCTGATGGATACCAGGACTTGGACATCTTACCTCAACGTCTAACATGGCCGTACAATCAAAGTTCGATATTTACAGCTCTTCCAACAAACACTGGAGCACATTTGGATAACAACAACAATCAAGCTTCCAATAGTTCTACAGAGGCTCTCCGCTCTCCCCACGGAGATGATCAAGAACATGTCTCGCCGCTAGATGAGACGCCTGACTCGGTATCTGAAAATGTCAAGGAGCGGCTGATCAACTTATTCTACACATACTTCTACCCATCTCACCCGTTTCTTCTTCCGAAGCATTTATTCTCTCACCGAGGGTATCCGACATATTTGATGGCAGTAGTTTATTTCATTGGAAGCCATCATTCCTCCTCCATCTCGAGAGATTTACTCCGCGCGAGCACGGCCAGAGTACTTGCAGATGATACCCAAAAGACGGAATTTATGGTACAAGCTCGACTGCTGTTCTCCATCGCTCTCCTTGGACGGAATGAGCTCGAGGAATCTGAAGCTATGTTCGCCCAAGCTATCAATCTTGCTCTCGAGCTTGGGATGAATCAGGCGAGCTTCGCCACATTACATGGCAGACAGAATACAGTGGAAGAAGAAAGTCTGAGGAGAACTTGGTGGGAACTATACATTGTTGATGGCTATATAGCTGCCTTTTTGCAAAAACCCAGATTTAATAGCCCTGCTATTGATTCAAGGGTAGGTTTGCCTGGCGAGGAGTTGGATTATCTGAACGGAACCTGCACAGGGCCTTCTTTTTCGATAGCCCAGTTCAATGCACGGCTATTCTCAAACGAGGAAACAGTCTTCTCCTCCTTCTGTTACCGTATCGACGCGATGCGTATTTTGGCCAGGGTCCTTGCTCTCACAGATGCGCATCTAGTTCACCATGATGATATCCAAGCCGTCGACAACGCTCTTACTGCTTGGTCACATCACCTTCCGCTAGAGAAAGCGGATATTATTAATACATTTGGCACAGTTGATGAGATGTTATTTCAAGCACACCTGATCATCCAACATGCAACCAGCCTTCTCCATTTTCCACGAAGTAATATCTATACTACTCTCGCTGCGGTCCCGGAGATTACGGGCGGGCATAAAGACCCGATTCCATCATCACCCACATTCACACAACATACCCACGCCATCAAAGCTATAGAAGCATCAAAACATACCTCCAACCTAGCAGCCCTCCGTATTTCCGTGCACAACTACTCGCCCGTGTTAAGCAACGCCCTTGTCTTTGGCGTCGTCATCCAACTATCCACCTGTTTCATGCAAAATGACCGTTTCCTTGAACGGAACCGTGACCGTGTTGCGCTCATGATCGGGATTTTAAAATCTTTGAGCCGCGCTTGGCCATCTTCTCAACACAGCTTGCAACAAATTAGGAACGTGGCAGCAGAGGTTTTCCATGTCGGAGGTATCGCCGAGGGAGCGATCCAAGATTCCTTTCAGCCTACGGTGTCATATCAGAATGTTGGCGATGTGAGCGATCTAGCCAATGATACAGCGTGGTTGGCCTGCAACAGCATAGGAACACTGCCTACGCCGCTGTAACAGGTATCGTGAGACTGGACACAATACACATACTAGTTGGCTTGTAATAGATACGTCAAGCAAAGAGGATTCGGAGTAGTTTCAATTAATTTCTATTATTGTACTGGATTTATCACAATTCTTGTGGAGTAGTCGCGATATTTTGGCCGATTCTCTTGTTTGGATGGTTCGTTATACTTGTACTCTATGCTCAGATCCCTTATATTAGCCAAGGAAGTGCGAGATGATGTTGACAAATCTTGTGATACTTGCAAATTTCTTAGGCCCAAGTTCAAGGGCAGATTGGGACCATGTAATTTGTATGTTGTCAGGAAATTACTCTTGTTATGAGCACTATCTTGCCTACCCTAACCATACCAATGTTAATCATATATTCCTTCTACCTCCTTTTATTTAATTCATACAACTTGACAGTCCGGTCAAACGCCGCCTTTACATCATGCTCACTAATCCAAGCTGGATCTGGCCTGGAAATGATCCTCTCCCTTAACCCCTCATCTGTTTCCGTCCTGCTTATATCTACCTTCTCCTTCTGCTTCGCGATCAAGCTATGAACCAGATCCATAATTCTGTTTATATGGGGCTGTCTCGTCCTTTCATACAGCTTAAAGGCCTTCGCTAGCTCCTTCTTGTCTGGTTTTCTGTTGGCGTTGATTGGGAAAACATGGTTCAGCGCCAGCGAAAAGCAGTATGCATCATCGATAGCAAGCGAGCCTCCAGCCGCGAAAGCGCCGCCGTGTGTATGCGCTGCATCACCAATGAGCGTAACACGGTTGGAGAAGACGTAGGTTTCCAGCGCTTTTCCAGCCATATTTGGATATAAACGGACGTTAGGAGCACGCGCGATCAACTCTCTTACGGTAGGATGCCAATCCTGATAGTATTTTTGGAACTCGCTCACATCACCCTCGCCGTGCCATTTCGTGTCACGATATGGGGCGTTGGGATCTGCAGGATCGGCATCAAAACCGCCAACTATTACATATTGATTTTTACCTAGTTTAAGTTAGATTATGGTTAGGTACGGGGTTGGGGGTGGGGGTGGGGGTGGGGATGAAGCACCGAGACGGGATTGAAAGAAGGTTCTCTCATGACCAATCTGGATAAAAAGGTTAGTCTCTTACCAGCATTTTATGAAAAGGGAGATTACTTACCCAGTGTGCTGCATCTACGGGCAAGTCTTTGATATCTTGAACAAGTGACATATCAAAGGTTGTTCGGTATGCAACCCAGCCAGTCCAGTGTAATGAGTGATCTGGAACAAAACTCTTTCGTGTGTTCTATATCACTTGTCAGCGTTCCTTAAAAACAAGCTCTGGGCAGCGAAAACATACCGAATGCAATCCATCAGCGCCAATCAAAATATCTGCATATGCAGTCGTGCCATCCATAAACAACAGCGTAACACCCTCCTCAGCATCCGCTTTAGCGTCCTTAATCTTCTTATTCAAGTGAACAATGTCTCTCGGCAAATTCTCCAGTAAGGCAGCTTGCAAATGTGCCCGATGATAGCGTGCCGTAAAATGCTTTTTGGTGGTGACTGTGTGATGCACATCATAACTAAAAATCTCCCCCGTCTTCCAGTGACGGTACACCATAGGCCAGTCGGACTCTTGCCGTGTACATACATCGCCCCCCAAAGCATTCTCGATACCGAGAGCTTCAAGTGTGCGGAGGCCGTTGGGACCGATGCCAATGCTTGCGCCTATCTCACGGATCTCATCAGCTTGCTCAAAGATAGTTACATTTATGAGAGGGTGTTTGAGTAGGGCGATGGCGGCTGTGAGACCAGCGATACCGCCACCTGCTATGGCGACTTCAAGAATAACGGGCTCATTGGATTTGGGCAAAGGCGGGGAGGCGGAGGCAAAGCCATTGTCTGTTGGTTCCTCGAGGGACGGAGCCATGGTTGATGCAGATGGAGGTGGAGATGGAGAGGGAAATGGGGAGGAGTCTGGGAGAGGGGGATTCAGCTATTAATGAATTTCGTACTGCTACGAAATGATGTGATGGATGCCGCACTTGCATTGAGAAATATACATAAAAGTGGTAGTTCTAATCGCACTCCACTCTACAAAGGATATGTTTATTTTAGTCCTTTGATAGGGGACTTTCTAGTCTTCTTTCCCCACACAGACCCCGAGCTGCATCGCCGCACATTGCATATTTACCAATTACCGACTTGCTTGTCCGAGCCCGGTCGGGCATGCTGTGGAGACAATTCGGCATTTGGGGTTGGGGGGTGGAGAGCACGGTGTCGAAAGCGAACATCGTCCAATGATAGATACCCGATGCTCCCATGCTTAGTTACTCAACATGCCCCCACACATATTCCAGGCAATAGTGGAATGTTCCGTTACGACTACTCCCTACTACTCAGTTGTTTACAGGCTTTCTCATATCAGCTTCTTGAACTCATCCATTTGCCAGTTTATCCCCACTGCATACTTGTCGCTGTTAGTCTCTCGCACGACATCGCAGGCTTTCACGTCGTGATATGGAGTTGCGAAGATATCCTTTGCCTGGTGGTGTTCAATTATCACCACCAGGCAAAGACAGTACGACAAGCATGTACTTGAAAAATGAGTTATAAAGCCCAGCTCCAACCTCGCTGTCCCATATGATTCAGCATCAATTCGCCGACTCCTGCTCTCCTGCCCATCTCTGCCACATTTGGCCCTACAATTTACCATGGATTCACCAATCTCAAAGGAAGATGTGAGCATTAGAGCATCACCCCATCTAGGTGCATCGAGGAGTGTCGCAGCACGCCTTGCCGATACGCAAGTTGCCTTCATTGAGAAGCACAAACATACCATCTCCGAGTTTACCCCTGACAAGGAGAAGAAGCTGCGAAGGAAGCTTTATTTCACTCTTGTGCCATTAGTCATGTTTATCAACTTAATGCTCTTCGTAAGTGACGAAACCTTGCATTTCTCAATACACTGCTAATTATGTCAATCCTAGACCGACAAAGCAAGTCTCTCTTATGGCTCTCTTCTCGGCATGCGTGACGATACGGGCGTTACTGAAACTCAATACAATAACGTTAACACGCTGTTCTATACAGGTATGCCATAGTTATGTTCATAGAAGAAGGGATGCATCTAACTATAAGCTTTAGGCTATGTTATTGCTCAATTCCCTGGTCACTATATCATCCAGCGTGTTCCACTCTCGTATTTCGTATCTGGATCTATCATGGCATGGGCGCTCATCATCCTTCTATCCTGCCTGGTCAAGAACTACGGCGGATTGATTGCTGTTCGCTTTTTGCTTGGTGCCACTGAAGCTTGTGTCCTCCCAGCTTTGGAAATCACTCTCGGAATGTTCTTTCTGCCAGATGAATACACCTTTCTGCAGCCAATTTTCTGGATCTCTTGCGTCGGCGCGGGAATCCCTTCTGGATTCATTGCATACGGTTTCCTCTTCGTCCAAGGTTCCATTCCCGCATGGAAACTGTTTATGATCTTAAATGGCGGAGCTACGTTCCTTCTCGCCATTGTCTGCTTCTTCTACTACCCAAGTAGTCCAGCTACGGCACGCATCCTAACCATCGAAGAGAGATTCCACACCATCGAACGCATCCATGCAGCAACCAGGTCCTCCATCGAACAAAAAGTTTTTCGTCCTTATCAGGCGTACGAAGCGCTCCGCGATGTATCCACATGGTTATATTTCTTTATCGCTTTTGGGCTCCAGATTTCCAACAACCTCCTCTTCCAACAAAGTGTCCTCTTCATCCAAATCGGTGTTACAAACTTTGGCAGTACACTCGTATTTGCAGTAGGAAGTTGTTTCGCCGTGGTCTGCAACCTAATCACCGCCCCCATCATCCGTCGATATCCCGGGTACACAGCCTACTGGGGCGCATTCTGGACCCTTCCAGGCCTTGTCGGTGGTATCGGCATGGTATCTCTCCCCTGGAACAATACTTACGGTCTTCTTGCGTGCCTCACACTCGCCTGTAACACATTTGGCATCACATACGTGTTAGCGCTCAGTCAAGCATCGAGCAGCGCATCCGGTTACACCAAAAAGCTCACGCGTAGTGCCATCTTCATGGCTGGCTACGGCGTATCTAACATAATTTCACCACAGATCTGGGTTGAGAAATACGGGCCTCGATACTATGGTGCGTGGGCAATACAGATAGTCCTCAGTTTCGTCTTCGCGCCCATTTGTTTCCTTCTCGTGCGTTGGGTGTTCATTAGACGGAATAAGGAGCGTCGTGCGTGGATTGCGGAGCAGGCTGCATCTGGTAATAATGGGACTGGATTTGTAGAACAGGTTAATGATGATGGAGTGCTGGTCAACGTAGAGGTTGAACTGTCTTCTCTAGACTTGACGGACTTTGAGAACAAATTTTTCCTTTACCCCATGTGATTTGCTCAGGCCGGATGGGCTGGGAAGGTAAGATGGACTACTACGGATGAGGAGGAATGGTTGGTTTTGTTTGAATACTTCTAGACAGTGGTTGTGTTTGTGAAGGGGTTTGAGTTTGTAGTGTTTATAACTTTTGATTCGACTTAATCTCATTCCAACATTAGAGAAGAAGAGGGAACAAGAAACCGTATAAAAATACATGTGAGAATATAGCCGTTGTAGAAATACCATATTCTTATTTAAAGCTGCCCGAACGAGAAGGATATTCTCTGCAGTATCCTGGTAATAAGCTATAAATATCGAATCGTTGAAATAATTGTTGCATCAATTCGATGTTATTAAGGAGACTTCGGAACGCTTTCATAAGACTCAAAATACTTCTGAGTTTGAAAGTATTTTTAGTCTCGATGAATCCTCGTGTCATATTCTTCTGAAGGTTACTATCCCAAGTTCCGAAGCTCTGTCTTCAACTCCGGAGCTAAATTAGGTCGCACGCAATTTTTAAGGACTTTAGTTTTAGTGAAGCGCCAAGCCCGAGAGTGGACTTGCCATGCTCATATTATGCCTCAGACGCGTAAACCCAGCTAGCTCCCGGATGCTCCATAGTCCACCCTACCTACTCCCAGACGGATGCCAAGGGCAATTATAAGATATAAGAACAAAGGGCTTACTTCCGTTTCGTCTTTCCTATCGTAGAGTCTTTTTTTCCCTATTTTTCCTTTCCTTCGTCCTTCGATTTCCTATCATACAGCTTATTATTGATCTACCCAGGATCTCTCAAAACATGCAGACTTCTGAAATGCCACCAAATGGACCCCGCTACAAACGTATAGCAGTGATTGGGGCAGGCCCTTCGGGATATTCTGCCACACGAGCTCTGTCACAAGAGGGGGTTTTCAACTGTATCCGCGTTTTCGAGCGACGGGACAGTGTAGGCGGCACATGGTAAATAGTCTCCTAGGCATATCCATTGATCCTATCGAACTCCTACAACATTCCCAAACTCTATATCGCAAGATTAAATAGCGCTAATCTTCAAAGGCTCTACGATTCTAAATCGGACATCTTCCAACCTCCAAATTCCGACCACAACTCAAAGAAAAACAGAGACAGCAAAATTCCCGCCAACCTCCATAACAACCCACAGCTTACCGACCCAGAGCCTGAAGATCCCACAGTTTACAATCCAACTTATAATACATTGGATACCAATGCTGGAGCTAGCACAATGGCCTTTACACATACGCCAATACCATGGGCGAATTCTCTTCAATCAATCAAGAAGTATGGACGTGGTAACTCGTCACGGCCATGGAAATCTGTTCTTGCGTATATCGAGGATTTATTCATACCTTATTTACACCTTGTTACGTTTAGGACGACGGTGGAGAAGATTGAAAAAGTGGGTATAGAGTGGGTTTTGACATTGAGACAGGAGCGGCCTATGTATAGACAGCATGGTGATGCGAAAGAAGGGCGGAGAGACTATTGGTGGCAGGAGAGGTTTGATGCTGTGGTGGCGGCGACGGGTCATTTTTCTGTAGCTAATGTGCCGAATATTGAGGGATTAGAGGAAACTGCCAAGGTGTTTCCTGGAAAATTTGAACATTCCAAGGCCTGGAGAGCAGCCGACAAATATATTGACAAAGTAAGAGATATTTCCTTTCCATGGCAGTTTTTTACTAACAAACGGTACCAGACAGTAGTTGTTGTCGGCGGCGCTGTATCCGCCGCAGATCTTGTCGATGATCTACACGCATTAGTCAAAAAGCCTCTCTACCTCTCCCAAAGAACACCCAATCCTTTTCTTGCTAAGGCTTGGTATCTACCTGGTGTAGAGCGAAAGCCGGATATCAAACGCTTCTCGCCAGAAAATAGTGGTACTATACATTTTACTGATGGTACCGAGTTGCAAGGTTTTGACCATGTTATTTTCGCAACTGGATACAAGCTATCTTATCCATATATGCCTTTCGAGGCTGTTACTCCGCAGAATCGGATGAATGGGTTCTATCAGCACATCTTTAGAATTGGGGATCCGTCGTTGACAGTTGTTGGACAGGTCAGATATATTCTTCATTTATTTTTTAGTTCTTCGGAGCAAGATGAAAAATGGCTAACGAAGAAACAATTAGGTCAAAGTAGCTGTCAGTTTTCGTGTCTATGAATACCAGGCCGTGACGGTAGCACGGTACTTCGCAGGGCGTTCTCGGGAGTTACCAAGTATAGAGCAACAAAATGAATGGGAGGCAAACAGAATACTATATAAAGGACCTACTGAGGCATTTCATGAGATTAAGCCTGATTTTGCAGAGTATTATGGATGGATGACGGATTTCCATGGGGATCCAGCCAAGGGAACAGATACCTATAAGTTGCCAGTTTGGGAAGATTGCTGGATTGACAGTGATATTGAGATTTTGTTAGCAAAGGATAGGTATTGGGGGAGTATCGGGGCGGTTGTTCCTCCACCGATTGAGGAAGCCAAGGTTTGAGGCGTCTTGTTTTAACATGGGTGAGACGATATTATTATCATGTACAGATTAGGCCTAAGGCTTAGTAGGTACAGTTGTAGGTAATTATATTTAATTCTATTGAATCATCTGGATTTCTCAAAATGATTCTAGGAATAGAATAATCCAACTACTATAGTTATAGTAAACCTTTACTCTTCAACCGTGTATGTACGAAGCTGCTTTATTAAAACAACGTGGGTCGGTTGGGTAGAGCCAGTAGATCTGCTAGCTAGGCCTAACTGGAATTGCAACAACAACGTTGATGTTAACGGCCCTCACACTCCTACAGTATAAGTTAACAACAAACTTCCTACTAGAATGATGGTTAATTATTTGCAATTTGAAAAGAAATATTAGCATGCCATGCAACTTTAACCCTATCTATTCGCCATTTAGTTCTTCGGTCCTGCTAGAGCCTACATTTTAATATATAGTTTATTATATTATAGATTGCTATAGCCCTTACCATAGAATCTAGACCACGTCTCAATCCCTACCTCTATAAAATGGCTTGCTCTCCCTTAGAACCACGTCCCAAACCAAGGTTCAAATTGAAGGGCCATCACGGATGCTAAGCTCGTCGACAAAGTGCTAGTGGCCAGAATAGCTATTCCGTCGCCAACATCGCTTTGTGGTATATATTATTAGTGCCTTTAATTCACTTCAATTCCAACCTATCTATATGACAAGCTAGAACTCAAATCCCCAACCGAAATGACCCCTTCCAAAGCATAAATTTTGACCCCCTAGTATCCATAAAGATTTAAGCTCTCACTTCCTGACGTCATAATCTTCTGGTTCTCCCTCTTGAGCACGAACCTCATCCACCATGCACAAGCGATAGACCCTAGAGCAAAGGCGGCCGAGGCGCTAAATCCGATCACATAGCGAGGAGAGTCACTTCCAGGCCAGAGATATGCACCATAGATGTATCCAATTTGTCCACCCACATTTGTCATTGCTAGCACAACCTGAAACTGTCAGCTAAGTCCATTGAACGGAGATTCAGTGCCACTTACAGCTTTCTTCTCCTTTGTCTGAGCCACTGTCGATGATGTCCATCCTATGATGACCGAGTTGACTGAATATGCTCCTATTGGGAAAATGAAGCAGGCAACGTAGCGTCCAGCAGTATTCAGAGTAGCTGCGGCAATTGCGAATCCAAGTATGGCGACCGACAGGCCACCAGTGATATGCCAGGTGCGCTCGTGGAATCTTCCTGACGACCAACCCATCGCAAGACCACCCACACCAGCGAGGAGGAAAGGAGGACAGGTCATGACGAGGGTGATGGTTGTGCTGAAGCCAAGGGTTTTAACGACACTAAATCAGTCAGCTTCTGTGCAGGCACGGAGAGAAACAATTCTTACGTTGGGAAGAAGCTGTTGAATGAACATGCGGAGAGATGAAAGCATTGCATGAGGACGAAGATCCAAGTCTTGTAGTCTCTACAGGCTTGCTTCAGACCTTCAATCGCAGGAACATCCTCGTCACTGTTGTTGATATTGTCCCGAACCATTCTCCCATGAGCAAGTTCTCTTTCTGCTGGGCTTAACCAGCGGGTAGACTTTGGAGTATCTGGGAGAAGCCAGAAGCCGAATATTGCGACGACGAAGGTAATGATTCCCTCGAGCATGAAGAGCCTAAATATATGAGTATTGATCGCACATTGGAACAGAAAAACGTACCATCTCCATCCTGATATACCCGATTTTCCATCTAGGCCCTCAAAGATTCCTGCAGCTATGAGTGAAGAAAATCCCGTGGCTGTAATTTGAGCGAGGTATAGGAAGGCGATACGAGATGCGATTTCCTTGCGCGTATAGAAGATTGAGAGGACATAAGTCGCACCAGGATAGAACTATGATGGTTAGAAGGGTCACGCCAATGACGAGGAATAACCTACCGGAGCCTCAGTTACACCGAGCAAAAAACGGCAAGCAACAAGACCGGCATAGTTCTGGACAAGAGCAGTGCACGCAGAAACAATAGCCCAGACAGCCATCCAGCCACTCATGTACATGGACGGGCGGACTTTGGTGATGAGCATATTGCTTGGAACCTGCATCAAAACGTAACCAACGAAAAGAATGGACACAGTCGTATTGAATTGACTGGACTTCGGGTTCATCCCAAGTTCTTTCTCAAGGCCATTCAAACGTGCTTGGGCAATTGCATTTCCTACTAGGGTCAGTCGGATCTGAAATAGGATGTGGGATTGGCTTACTGTCAACGTAGTTGAGAAAGTACATGACAAAAAGAGTAGGTAAGATGCGATAATCCAGCTTTCGCACAAGCTTGATTTCGGTGGGGTCTGTCTTTGCTGCAGCGCCGGCATAGTCGCGATTTGTATTCTTCTCATTGGGTTCTTCGGTCTGGTCGACGTGCTCGATCGCAATCGAGGAGTCTTTGATGGATTTTCTGTCTGTCATTTTCGTTGAAGGTGGGAGCACTTGAGCAGCCTTAACTCACGGGGCAGTTCTCTCTTTAATATATAGCACATACGACCCATGGGGAGTCCAATGAATTAGAAATATAACCCCGCAATAAGTAGACGATGCGGAGGTGCCAAGGTGCCACGACATGGCGTGGCATACAGGAGGCCGTACCTTCGGAAGCCAACTAGTGTTCTGTCTCCGAGACAGAACTAATCCACTGAAACCTAGTTTTATGAGTCTACCAGAGAAACCACCTGCAGGAGTTTTATTTTAATCGGATTATGCCCTAGCGTACATGAGCGCAAGGCAGTCATTTTCAAAGTCGTTAGAAAGGCGCTCTGCATATTTGGGGCCTGTAAAGCCATGTAGGAACATTGCTGCGCAAATCTTGTACATACATTATTTACACCATGTTCTACAAATATCAACAGCCTGAACCTGGTCATAGCTGATATTGATATGCCACAAAGAAACCTTATGATTGGTCCTTGGCTACCACAATGGGTGATTGCACAGCATAAGTAAATGCTGTAACACCGTGGAATTCTACAAGTTGATTCGCGCTCAAGTAGTCACATCATGTCACGCGAACTTTTAACTAACTATACGCTAATAATATAACTTTCGCGGGGTAAGGATGGGGATTTGGGGTTGAGTAGTGCTAGGTATTGTGCTATATAATATTATGCTGTAATGTACATGAGAGTACAGTCCATTACCCACTTTTATGTGCACAAACTGCACCCTCAGTAGAGTAAAAGCAGAAGATTCAGGGTGGAGAACGTTAACAAAGGGCATCAACAATTGGCTGGTCGGTCCTTCTTTTGAGTTGCCATATGTGTGGAGAGAACTCCGTAGACAAGGGTCGCACAGCCCAGCGCTCTAAAATCTGGACGCCGACGACCGACTACCGACGACCGATGGACAGCTAATGCTTAGCCGTCACTTCCCCCGCCGTCTCATATCTGCCATTGAGTAAAGATTGAGCTGTGCTCTCCTCCCTCGCTCTTTCTATTGCCGTGTTGCGCTTTCCCTTCCTTTCTTCCATTTCTCCCTCGTCCCTTCCCTCCCATCGCCGCCGCCACCATGTCGAAGCTCTCCCCAGCCCTCAAGGCTGCTATCAATGCGCCTTTTGCCCGCCCTGGCCCCATACCTGCCCCAAAGAACATTACTGCCGTATACTCCGCCATCCAGCGCGAGGCAGCTTCCCATTCTCTCGGCGTGTTCCCATGGCTTGCTCTGACCGTGCGTCTCGCTGTGGATTCTGTACTTATAGCCACTCAACCGCTAACTTTCTCGCAGACAGCTGCGACAATGACCGTCAACTCTCCCGCATCGCTCACCCTTCTCCATAACATCGCTTCGCCCAGCCCAAGCTCCCCCCAATACGCGGCTTTTATGCGCGAAATCGGTCTCAAGACAATCAGCTTCAACGGCATCCCCCGCGCCCTCAACCAGCTCGTACACCTCCGTGCCACTATCCCTTCAGAAACTGCCGCACAGCTCCCCAAAACACCAACGCGTACACTCACGCCAGCATCCATTGAACAAGTACAGCCGAGAGCGAGGGCGCTGTGGAATTCGATATACGACCCCCACTCCGACAAGCTTGTCGACAAGCTTGAGGCCGCACATCCCGACCTGCCCGTCCATATCCTCAGCAACCACTACGGCACGCTCCTCAGTGATTTCCCAGGCGCGCATAAACCTGCTGTGGGGAGGGTGCTCACTTCGCTCGTGGCTATCGCCTGTCTACGCGCGCAGACAGGTGTGGGTCCACAGGTGGTGTCGCATGTTTATGGGCTGCGGAAGGGCGTCGAGGAGGGCGGCGAGGAGGTGGGCGAGGGCGAGAAGTGGCTTGGTGGGGAGGAGGGGAACTTGTGGGCACTAGGGGTTGTAGATCGTGTTGTTGAGGCGATTACGGGTGAAGGGGGTTCATTTGCTACCTATGAGAAGTCGAAGCTATAATACTAGTATATATGTGGAACATTTAAAGTGCACTTCGAAATATATAAAGTGATAATAAGGCAAAACTATGAATTTTAGTATATATGTAGAACATCTAGACAACTCTTAAAAAATATATGTAACATCTACTGCAGCATCGCTTTTACATCGCTAGAAACCTCGAAGCTTGCATCCGTCTTGCTCTTCACCTCCTCCACGCTTACACCCTCTGTTAGCTCCGTTAGAGTCAAGCCTCCATTCGCCCTATCGACCTGGAACACACACAGCTCCGTAACGATCGTGCTAACACACCGAGCACCCGTCAGAGGTAGCGCACATGTTTCCACAATCTTCGCACTGCCGTCCTTTGCACAGTGCTCAGTCGCCACCACAACCCTGGTCTTATCTGGGCTACTGACTAGATCCATCGCTCCACCCATCCCCTTCAGCACCTTTCCGGGAATCATGTAGTTTGCCAAGTCTCCAGCGGCACTGACCTGCAGGGCACCTAGGACAGAGACATCTACGTGTCCCCCACGGATCATGGCGAATGAAGCCGCACTATCAAATGTCGCGGCCCCAGGTACAAGGGTTACGGTCTCCTTCCCTGCGTTGACGAGGTCACCGTCAACCTCATCCGCGGTAGGATACGCGCCCATTCCTAGGAGCCCGTTCTCAGAGTGTAGCCAGACCTTTGTATCTTCTGGGATATATTGCGGGGAGAGAGTCGGCAGTCCAACACCCAGATTCACATAATCGCCATGCCTAAACTCCCTCGCAACTCTCCGAGCAATAATATCCTTTTTCCCGCCCTTCTTCGTCGCGGCATCTTCACCCCCGCGCGTTATGCGTTTCTCAATCATTTTCTCCGCTGTAGCAGGCACGATCCTATCCACAAATATCCCAGGCAAATGCACATCATCGGGATGTATCGACCCTAGTGGAACAATCTCCTCAGCTTCCACGATCGCCACCGTCGCCGCCTGCGCCATAATCGCCCCAAACGCCTTGGTTGTATACCGAAACTGGCAGTTCCCCGCCTCATCGACGCGCCACGCGCGCAGGATCGCAACGTCGCCGGGAAGCGCGTGCTCCAAGCTGTATTTCTTCCCGGCGAATTCGCGGGTCTCGCGCGGCACCCCCCGCTCAAGAACTGTTAGCGTACCGCTGGAGTCCGCGGGACCGAGACGCACGGGGATATCGCCCGTTTCAAGAAGCGTTGAGATTCCGGTGGGTGTGTAGAATGCCGGGATGCCTGCTCCCGCTGAGCGGATTCGCTCTGCCAGCGTCCCTTGGGGGCATAGCTCAATGGCTATTTCTCCGTTCAGATACTGGGCCTCGAGCGCCTTGTTGCTTCCGAGGAACGACAGGACCAGCCGCCCTACTTGGCCGGAGTGCACTAGTGCTGCGAGGCCGCCGGCTCCAGCGCCGGCATTGTTGGAGACGGCCTTGAGGGAGTGCAGTGATGTGCCGCGACGTGCTATAGCAGCTATGATGGTCTCTGGGGTGCCGCAGAGACCAAAGCCCGCACTGAGAATGGTGGAGCCAGATTTGAGGTCAGCGACGGCGGCGTCGGCTGACTTGTAGAGTTTGGAAACCCGTAGAGGGGTTGATGAGCTGAATCTAACGTAGGGTTGTATGATGCATATGATTGAGGGTGAAGATAATTGTGGGGCGATAGGCTTGCTTCGTGATGTGAGACGAAGCGCTGAGCGAAGCGCTCGCACATTGTATATACGAGCGAAGGACATTCTGTATCAATTTACAATAATTAAAAACACAACAATGAGCGAAAATAACACAAAGCAAAACGGAAAATGTAAATAATATGTAAGGGTTGAGACTGAGGTTCATGTCTTCGGTGCCAGTCTCACTAAATATCGGTGTCTACTTTTGGGTCCGTCTGTCCGCTAGAGGGGCCGTATCTCGGCATCAAAATAGACCTGCTTCTATACTGCGGGCCATATTGACGCGACTCGACCGGAGCGGACCTATCGGTATTATCGAAATGTTATTTCTCAGGATATAAGCTAGGCGAGCGTGAGAATGGGTTATTAAATTTGGGTCGAAATCTTGAACGAACTGGCGAAGTCAAGGAAACTATGGCGGAAAAAAGGAAAAGGCAGCCGCTCTGGCTGGGGTAGGTTTTCATCCACCTCATATAGTGCTTGAGTTGCTAATAGAAATAGGGGACTAGCTGCTTCAATGGCTGCTTGCTGTAGTAAGCTCTCTGTGATACACCTTTTGTCTTAAGCTGACCTTTAGCCCATCCTCTGGATCAGACAAAATAGTTAGTTCCTCGAAAACCAGCGAATCCCGCTAACAAACCCAAAGCCGAATGCAAGTTCTATCGGAGAGAAAACCTATGCTACACACGCTGTATATGTTTGCTAGACGCAATGGCATCCATAGTCTTTGGACTGGCATCTCTGCCTCTATACTGCGCCAGAGCACATATTCCACCACTCGCTTCGGATTATATAATTATCTCACGAGTGTAATGAAGAGAAGCTATGGTGTGAGGGATCTGTCTGCCGCGTCAACAATTGTGTGTGCTGGAACTGCTGGAGGGGTAGCTGGGATATTAGGGAACCCAACAGAGGTAACCACCTTACAGATGTGAGAGAGCAAAGCCTGACTGATAGATAGATAGTTTTAGTGAGGATGTGTGCTGATGGAGCAAAGGCACCGGTGGACAGGTATGGCTATGCACATGCATTAAACGGCTTTATTAGGATTGGACGTGAGGAGGGAATAAAGGCTTTCTCGAAAGGTCTTGGTCCGAATATCGTCCGCAGTGTGCTCATGAGTAAGTTGATCCAGAGATAGTGGTATTATCATACTAACATTCAGAAGACGTATCGCAGATCGCAGTGTCAGCACGTATTACCGTCGTTCCTGTCGGGCAGTGCTTATGGATTTAGCTACACCTCTGCCAAAGCAAAGCTTCTCTCGGCTTCGTGGCTCAAAATGAACGACGGCGTCATGCTTCATATAACTGCATCTATCGCCGCTGGGACAGTCGCTACGACCGTTTGTGCGCCGGCTGATGTCCTGAAGAGCCGGATGCAGAATGCGGTGGCCGTGGGTGGAAGTTCGGCGGTAAGACGAAGGAAAAACATGAATGGGATGGTCATGCTAAAGTAACACAGGGCTTGGTTCGTGTTATCGCAGAGTCCATGAGAAAAGAGGGGCCGCGATTTCTTATGAAAGGCTGGCTTCCTGCGTGGCTGAGACTTACGTGAGTAACCTAGAGAAAGGGGATTCTAGAACTGACAGCGAGAAAGGCCAAATACCGTGCTCATGTTTATTTTCATGGAGCAGCTTAGCAAACTTGTCAAGGCTAGGGCATGACAGTATGGGCGATATCGATATAGTGATAGACAAACCAGGGCGAAGTGCAATGGATTGGAAAATGGGTGTGGGAAACTTGTCCAGTTTACTTGTATGTAGAAGAGCGATAGTCAGTCCTGCTGTAGTCCTACTTCTTACCATGAGGTGGACTATGAAATTTATATCACAAACTTATCTTATTTATTTCATTGTCTTTGACCATAGTTATTCGTTGCATGTCTGGCGCCGGGATGTCTTGGTAGGGAGGGTACACTGCACTTAGCCACTAGATAAACGACATTCTGAATCCCCACGGGGTTACTCCCCCACATATCCTATGTCGGTGTGGGCGAGATAGTCTCCGCTATCCAACCCTCCTCGCATTCAACATCCGCCGTCGTTGTAGGATAAATATTTGCGGGCCAGGCTATATATACGGCCTTACGCGTTAACTTTCTAGCGGTAATTAACAGCGGCAGCTACCCCCGTACGTTCGATCGGGATCGGAAGTGGTTGTGGATCGTAACCTCGCTGGCCACGGAAGGCGCGGCCGCTTCAAATGTAATGGACAAGCGCTCAGAGACGGCTGAAGGTGACAGCGGTTCTGGAACCACGAAGCAAGCTGCTTGTCTGAGCTTCAGGCGGAGCAAGATTAGGTGTCACCGCGGCGCTTGGGACCCGAAGTGCAGGCCGCACAACCAGGCCAATTCGGAGTGCATCATCCCCAAGTACCATGCCAGCCTCCAGAAAGGAGTCAAGAAGTGAGTGCATGCGATCATTTTGCGAAGCCATCTTAACCTGTTAAGTAAACGCACCGGGCTCGAGAAGGCTGTGTACCGAATAGGACAAGCAATCTCGCGGACAAAGGCACGTGGCGGGGAGCTGGAGAACGAACATAGAACGGAGGCAGGTGAAAAATGGCTGGCTGAAGACATTATTGTCCATTTCGCCACCAAGACTAGAGTGGTAATGTGAGGAGGCGTCCGTGAATTCTGAATATGATATGTGATATTTTTGATATGGTGCATTGACCGTTATGGTGATACTTGGCCTCCATCGGCTGGACCTACCAGAATGTGGCTGACACCCACTCCCAGCCTCGCCAGGGATGACTTTTTGAGAGCGAGTGGCATAGAATCACGGCCACATCTTCCAAGCCGGGTAAGCGCTCGTCACACAAATGCATCGAAACCGACAAATGCAACTTCGAAAGGTTGTTGGGTGTCTTCTAAAACGGCACGGACCGTGGGGGAGGGGCTTATTGGGGGCTGCATTGTAGCCCTATGAAGATGTGACAAAGTGACGGACGAAGCCTGAGACAGGAGCTGAAATGACCAGTCAACTAACTAATGAACAATGGGATCGAGTTCTTGTCTGTGGCATACGGAACCTGGCACTAGCCGCCTGCATGTTCTAGCGGCATAGGCATAGGTATTCGCCCCTCACCCCTTACATGCAAACGGGCAGGGATGAGAAGCCTTCCAGAAGGCCAGTTTCGAAGGAATATTGTTCGAGCTGCATGATAGGCAGTCAGCTTTACCTGTTTTCTCATAGTACGGGCATGCAATGGCGTTTGAACTCCAGCTAACCAGTCAATATTGACAGAACCCGGGTTGGGGAGAGCATCCCGGCTCAGTGGCCACCTGTTCTCGAGGAGATGATAACGTTTGAGACCGGCAAGTACCGTACCAAATTACTCAGCAGAGATAGCCATGCAACGTAATGCAAGAACAGCATGTACTTTAGGAGTGCTCGCAATATCCGTTAAGAACCCGTAGTGAAATACCCCTTTCGTGGTCTACCGCCACAGGGCGCCATTGCAGCCCGGCATCACTCTCCGGATGCATCTACACGCGCACCCTCCTTCCTCTTCTGATAATGTGGACGCGAGGGGGCGCTTCACTATCCTCTTGCCGCGGTATGCTGCAGCCAAATCCACTTGTAAGAAGCGTGGGGTCATCCCCATACTCTAGTGCGGTAACTCTCGAGTCGGGACTCGAGGCTTTGTAAAGGCTTAGAAGGCTTAGACAGCACCTCCAACTCCACAAATCCCAAACTCTTGGAATGCAGCTACTTAATCAGTCACACAATAAACCTTAGATATAACTCGACCCTTCATGCATGCTGGCGAATCGTAATATGTAAAATTCTCATCCCATACCCTACTCTACTGTGGCTGCCGCGGCGGCGTTCGTTTGCAACCTCTGAGTGGCGGTCTCGCCTGTACCATGTCTAGGTTACGCGCCTCATCGCCAAATCCCCCCTGGAGAGGTCTCGGAGCCTGTCGTGCGCCGAGACATTGATGGGATGTCATCCTGCATTATTAGGGTGCCCTGGGTTCTTCGAGGATGGCACTAGTCCTCGTATCCAGGGGGGTAAAACGTGACACATGAGGCGTGTGTGATGCCCGCCTGTGAGATGAGCGGCCTTCCTGCTTTTAGTGATGCAGCGAGATGACCTCCTTTCACGATGGCGGAAAGATCTAAGATCTGCACTCTAGCAGGGGCAGGGGAGGTTGGCATATGCACGCTACGAGAAGGTTGTTGGTTGCTGGGTGTCAGAAATGGGGGCGGCTGGCTGGCCAAATGCATGCACGAGGTGTGAACTTGGTTGCAGGTGAGACGCAGCATTTACATATCACTGTGGAGGAGGTAAGTAAGCTGGGTAGACAATGCCGTTTATCCTCTCTACAAAGTGCCCCAAGCACACCCTAAAGTTACGATCTATTGAATTCCAAAATGCCCAACCTAGGACTATTATCAACACTGACCCTTCTCACAAAGGCCCTGCCCCAGTAGCCGTGGGGGTTGCCACAATTCAAGCCGCCTAAAACCCCAAAAAGCAGCGACTAACATCCAAAATCCCAAACAACCTCCGTCGATCTTATCACGCGATGACATGGCAGCCTCTTCCACACTTCACCAGTTGTTTCCGCCACCTTACTTCCACTAGTACTCATGCATCCCAGTCCATGATCCCTCACCGTCAAAGCTGGGTAGCCCATTGTGAGTAAACACTGGCCCATCACCCCCTGTATACACACCCTGTACATGACCCATATCATACACCGCAACATCCATGTCCTCAAAGGATGAATCCTTGAAGTAGTACGGATTGGCGACGTTCATCCCGGCTGCGGCTGTTGGAGTCGTAGGCGAGAACGGTCGCTGTTCCAAATCCTCCTGTGGTGGCGTTTCCATGGTGCGTAGCTGGTGATATCTCTTCCTCTCTCTGCGGGCCTCTCTGTCTCTATCACCATCCCGCGCTCGCAAGGCTTGCCCATCGAAGCCTAGGCTGCGGCCTTGTGTCATTCTCAGGGTCTTCATCCGACTTGCCATGCTTCCGCCTTTCTTGCCGGCATTCTGACGTGATGCGCTCACAGCGCCGTGTGACTCTAGCCGTGCTGGCTTTTTTGAGGTGGTCTTACGATAGCGAGTCGTGGGAGTGACACCGTCTCTGATGGCCCAATCTGTAAGGACCCATTCGGAGGTCTTCTTTGCGGGTGCATCGGATGGCGAGGCAATTGTGCGATCTGTTTTACAAAAGGCCTGAGTGATAGGTGAGTACAGCGAAACAAAATAGAATCCGAAGAGATGGTGACTTACTGCGTTCATTGAGAGGTTGTGTCGTATGCTGTTGCGCCAGCCAGAACCAGATGAGGACCCCTTCTCTGTGTTATCAACGAACCAATGGTAGATTTCTTGCAGAGTCATGGAGTGGCTCGGCGCGCCCATTAAAGCACGATGGATGAGCTTTGCGTAAGGTTCTCCGATTTTGCATTCTTCTGTGTTTGAGGCAACATCGTCTTCAGCGTCATCATCAGCCTTGCAAGATGCAGAAGGCGTCCGAGACATTGAAACTTGTCTGCTGTAAAAGCCGCCCGAGTTTCCGATTCTGAGGTTCTGATCCGCATCACGCAACTGGCATTGCAAGGATGGGTCTGAAAGACTAAGGCCTTCTATTATCTTTGGGCTGAATGATTGCTGGTGGTTCCTTGGATAAACAGATGCGCCGCTTATGCCATTGTAGGAGACGTCCTCGTTCTGGCTGTTGGTATAATCATAGAAATAGCCTCCATGGGAAGTATTGGCATAATTTGGGACCCCGAGCCCAAAAGAATTCATATCTGGTGACATTGGCGAGTCCTGACGAAATAGCCCGCTGAATGATGAGCCTTGCTCGCTCATATAATAGTGATCTTGGTGAGACTGTTGAAGATTGTCCTGAAGAAAAGAACAAGAACTCTGGGTATAAAAGGGCGACTCTGGGACATGAATTTCCATATCATGGAGAGGGGAGTCATCGAAACGTTGCCGGGCGTTTTGAAAGGTGTTTGCGGCCATGGTGATAGTGATGGTCTTCTAGAGTTACACTCGGAAGTCTTGAAGTAATGGCTGAAACGTGTGTCCAAAACGAATATATCAGACATGGAGATCAAGACATATGAGATCTCGGAGAATCTAGAAAGAAGTATTCTGGAAGAGGAACAAGGAGACTAAAGCTGCCCATAGATATGGGACGGAGCAGAAGCGGCTTACGGCGTGGGCCAAGAAGCCGATAGATAGAAAACGGGGATGCCATTCTGCATGCGACGTATTGCCAACTCACAGGGCGGTCCTGGTGGGTGTGACTGGAAGGGGCAAACGGGGCAGGGCGCAATATGCAGCAGTCAGGCCCTGGACGAAGGAGGTAGAGAGGTAAACAGAGAGAGCCTACCGATACAAGATGATCATGAAAACAATCAGAGGATTGCACGGCCTGACGGAAATAGGCTTGCAAGTGCATCCTGGGCGACCAACCAGCTCACATGGGTGTAGCACAGTGATTTGCGAAGCGGGATGAAGAAGCTACATGCCCGCGCATGCAGGAAGCCATAACTTGCAGGTAGCCACAGAAAAATAGCGCCAGAACAACGTACCAGAGGCGTTTTAGGTGGGTTCCGTCGCCATTCCAGGATTGGATCCGTAGGGTCTCTGCATTCGACACAATTGGGTGACCCTGGAGGTCTTAGAGTTACCATCTTCTAGAACAGCGCTAGAAGTATCAGGGTTCCATTGAAGGGGGAGGCGGCTGGGATGGCGTCGGGGCTGGAGATCACCGGCCGGCTCTCATTGACTCCACCAACAGAGAACGGGCATCACATAATTGTGTGCCCGTGAGCGCCTCGGTATGCAAGAGCGGACGCAGCAACGCAGCATACTCACGATTTAAAAAGCAAGCAGCGGTGAAAAGGCTACTAACAGAGCAAATATTGCACCGGGAATTGTTTGATATACAATGTCGCGTAGTAGTCATTGCAGGCTTATGTAACCAACCACCCCACCGACAGACCCCTGCCATCATCCATATCAACTCTGCCATATAATAATTTCCAAAGCAGAGCCACCTTGTTTGTCCTGGAGGTTGCGAATCGACCCCAAAAAGTTGCTGTCTCTGCTCCAGGTCAGCCCTGAGTGCAGCTCCCATTGTCTAATGTACAAAGTACACATTTCCGTTACTTCCTGTAATAAATCTTTTTGAACTGGAAATGAAGTGAGAGTATGCCCTGTACAAATGTCAGCGATTGGTCTTTACCAAGTAAAGTTTGCGGGAGATGGCTGATGTCTAGGATAATGGAGTGGACTTACCTTGTCAAAACTGCTTTTAAACCCTCGGTCTCTTTTGGCGGAGTAATCCCATTCTTTGTCGACAATGCGAAAAGCGATGTCTTCGTACGGAGGGCCAGCAATAAAACGGATTAAGCACGTGTCCTCCTCGCCTGCTGGGGCAAATGTTTCTCCTCGTTTGCGACCATGCTCTCGAACGATCTTGTATGTTGGCGCCTTTACTTTGTCGATGAGATCCGGATAGAAAATATTGAATTTGTAGCCTTGAACCACCTTCGGGGGAGGATTATCGTGGTCGTAATGAGTTTGATTGTACTTGTTCCACTCATAGCCCATCTGCACCCTGTTGAAGTACTTTGGTTTCCTTGGGCGGTACTTGTCCGCCCATTGGGGCATCGATGCAGTTGCAACGCTCTCTTCTGCGGTGAAAATCTCCTCATTTTCATCAATTCCTCGGGCAACCTCCCTTTCATATAAGTGTTTCGTAGCCTGGGAAAAGTCCTCATTGACCGCCGTGGAAAACCTTTGCGTGCCCGGTGGATGTATGCCAACTGTTGTGCTACCACTGGGCTTTTCTGTGTGACTTTTTGTTTTCTCGGCCGCAGTTTGCGGCATTGGCACATATCCCAACTTGAGAATTCTAACCCGCTCGGCAGAAACCTTGTGTAAAAAGTCAGACTCGTCCAAGATCTCGGTTTTATGTTCGGTGCCAAGCTTCAGCAAAGGCTCGGGGTCGTAAACTTGAGAATATGGTATCGCTCCAGCGCCAGGCACCCCAGCTCCTGCTGTAGTAATAATAGACTGCAGCTTGGTGCAAACAGCTTGGGCATCATCTTGTTTCTGTTTTCGCAGAACATCGAGGCGACTATCCAACACTGACTGATATACTTTCTTTAGCTTTGCTTTTGCCTTCCATATAAGTAAGCTCTTCAACAGTTGCTCCCAATAGTCAACGTCGATATCTTCGTTCGAGCGAAGCTTTGATCGGATCTGCTTCTCGAGGGCCTCTAATTGCTCGTACGTCTTTGGCCCAAGAAGTTTATCAACATCAGCTGCCACTGAACTCACTGCCCGCTCCTCTGGGCCTCTAGGCTTCAGCTTCTGGCGCCTATCATTGCATATGATCTGCATCGTTTTCCAATACTCCTGGTTCCTATTGTTTGTTTCAAGCGTAATATATGACGTGATATCCGACTCAAGCTCAGCCAGCTGAGCATCATTTAGCCCTTCGAATACACCCTCTGGGTCCACGACATCGGCTTCTACCTCCTCTTCGTCATCGTCCAGGAGATCTCGGTCAGGATCAATCACTCGCAGTATGACCGCCAACCAATCAACCGGCTTCGCCCTGCCTTCTCTCACACGAATATCGGCCTTCTTTTTTGCCTGCTTCAGCACAAATTTGTCCTCCTCTGAGACCCACTTGCGTGTTTGTTCATCCTCTGTTGTTTGGGTGCGGCGTGCTGGCCGAGCGTCTTGGAAACTACGACTTGGCTCTGCGCGCGACGGTTTCGATATGCGATTGTTTGGGTCTCTCCGGGGTGCGGTGATATCGTGGCGTGGCGACTTTTCGCGTCTGTAGCCGTAGCCACCTCTGTTGCCGTCCATATTCGGGGGTAATATTCTGTTTGTCCGAAGTTGCTAGAGGTTTGAGGGGAATGGTGTGTTGAAAGCCTAAAGTTTTCAGCCTTGACGACAGCAAGGTTGAACAATGGCTACTTGGTCTGTGCAGGGTGCGCTAAACCGTCGGTGTGGGGACCTTGATAGTTCCGAACCTCAGCCTTGTCGTACCAGGTCAAGCATCGTCAACAAAGGCCAAGCTGGCAACATGTCTGCGGTATTATAGGGATGGCGACAGAAGGCTCGCGGCCTCTATTGGCGCCTCAAACTCGTCGGCTACGGCATCTGCAGGGCATATATCTGCGTAATCTCACTTTAGCTCGACCACGCGGCCACACAATTGACGATGCGACTCTAAACAAGACTCCAGAGAAGCTTGAGTCTCTCAGGAAATCCCTCCATGGGCCGTTGTTGCAACACTCGGCTTCTTCAGATGATTTAAATGCGAGCATCCGGCCAAGCGGGAGGCGAAGGAGAAGCACAATATGGGCTGGGCAGAGCCCCGATTACAGACAAAGGAAGCTAGAAGACGTCATTGACAGTGGGATGGTCGATGCCTTCTTTTCGTTGCATTGCGAAGGTGAAGATGAGCCAATATACATATCTGAGGTTACTGAAAAGGCTATGGTTCGTGTCATTGTTTCTTGCTTAGTGTGGTGGATGGTGTCAAAATATATCCGGTCTTCCGTCGTTATCTGTCATGGAAAGCCAAAGCCCCTACCAATGCTAATGATATATAGAATCCAAATTTTCGATTCTTTGATCTCACTAACTATGGCCCTTCTATAACGCGGCTGTCGAGATTTACAATTAAATTCTGGGTGAAGCAGAAAGAGTACTCATTGTTTCTCGAACAGGAAATTGAGCTTAGCTCTCTGCATTTCCTGGGATCGGTATGTGACATTCTCCAAGCACGAAGATGATATCTGACCAGTACAGTTAAACAATCGTCAACTTCCGCCTAATTGTGTCATCTTTCATCTCATTGATGGTATCTATGCATTGGACTTGCCATCAGTTAACCTTCCGCCTAAACACTTCCCTCCGGTTTCCACGTCTTCGTACAGTGCTTTGATGCGGCTATCGAGTCTGGATGACTCTATACAAGATGCTTTGGCCACACGTGAACGGCTTGCAGCTCAAATAAATACAATACTACAGGAGCAACCTGCGGATGAGACGCCCCTGGCAGAGGAAGAAGCAGCATTAGCTGCCAAGTACCTGAAATCCGAGCAACGGCTTGTCAAGCTCTCTATTAAACAACGTGACGAGCTTCAAGCTTCAATTGCAGCAAGGCGTAAAGCAATAGACGAAGGCACCAAGTCACAAGCCCAAGCACAGGTGGAATTAGAATCTATCCAGCAGCAAGTGGAACAAATGATGGCTGCCCAGCAAGCGAACACAGAGCAAATACATGGTCAACGTCGGCGAATATGCGAGGAATTGCTGCACATATTCCCCATTGAGCCGACTGCGCGGTCCCTGACCTTCACAATCTGTGGCTTACTACTTCCAAATACATCATTCGACGATTCCGACGAGGATGTCGTTGCTGCAGCCCTTGGACATGTTGCCCGGTTAGTCGACATGCTCCAATATTACCTGGCGGTACCTATACCCTACCCAGTCATGCCGTACGGATCTCGCTCCATTGTGCGCGACGAAATCTCCACGCTAGTCGATACACAGCGTACATTCCCGCTGTATGGCAAAGGCACCATCCGTTTCAGGTTCGAATATGCCGTCTTCCTCCTCAACAAAGATATCGAATGCCTTGCCGAGAGCCAGGGGCTCAAGCTTATCGACATTAGACATACACTGCCGAATCTCAAATACTTGCTATACGTCTGCTCGGCCGGGAATGCAGAGCTCCCCGTGCGGAAAGCCGGGGGCATTCGCGGGCTCCTAGCTGGGAAACTAACTCCACTGCCGAGCAGGAGGGGGAGCGAAGAAGGGTTAGCGGACGCAGCACGGAAGGCGCTGGAGCACAGCAGCAGTGCGAATGGTGGGACGAAGGGGAATTTGAGTTTACAGCTCCCTTTTGATGCAGAGCCAACGACGAGCTTAAGGACGCGAGGGCTGCGGGAGAACCGAGCGCGTTGAAGATGGACAGTGCCTGGTGTAGCATATGCGCATGTGCTCGTGGATTTGGGATGGTCTATTCTTAACTACCACGAGCTCGTGTGCTTCGGGGGAACATGCAGATTACCGGGATACGTTTTGACTGTATGAAGCTTAATTTAACATCTTTTAAAACATGTGGCGATGGAGAACGTGAGGCATGACACAACATCGCCATGCTGCGAACCGATGGTGGGGTAACGGCCCGACTGAGAAGGTCATTTTATCCCGTTTCTCCGGATTCAGACGGAGGGTTTGACGATGGTAATCGTGCATTTGGAATGGGAGCACAGAACGTCGGAGTAACTCTTGTGTCAGCTAGGGAAGAGGAAATGCAACAAGGTCTCATGTGGAGAGCCGCAGGAAAGCAAGATATTATATTTGATACAGGGTGCACAAGGCTGAAACATTGGGGTTGCCGCGGCGGGTGGGGCATAGCGAGGAGAATTCAACTTCATGTGGTTTCGTGAAGCTAGAGATACAGCCACTTCCAGCACTCCAACAATAGGCACAGCGCGAAACCGGGAGAGGCTGCGGGAGTGTGAAGTTCATCTACCCATCAACGAAGGAGGGAGTGAAGGCAAGGAACACAACATACATTCCAATTGAACGAGCTGGTGTGTGGGCTATGCACCTGGCCGAAGGGGTCCAACATGAAATCTGGGCATTCAGCCTTTCCTGAGCACGGCGTCCACAGGCACCAATCAGCCTGGCAGCGTTACACCCGCGGTTACAGGCGTCTGCGCCTCCTCGTTTACGCTCATACTGTTCGCCGATGATGTTCTATAGGCAGCGAGTTGGATAGGAAGCGGCCTAGTTGGGGATGATGCTCTGAGCTGCTTGCGTCCAACTTCTTCTGTATGGGTTGTGGTGGTCGCTCGTGTATGTGGCCAAGGCGTGTGATGGGCTGGTTCGGCTGTTTCACTATGACAGGGCTTGGGAATGGACGGTGAGGCTCGTATACGGCAGAGAGAACCCAAGTCATTCTGGGAGGGGAGGATAGATCCGGATTTGTACAGAATAGTATGTACGGTGAAGGTCATACTGTGCTACGTCTTCTCATGTTGACGTCAATGGGGGAAATGACGTCTGAATGAAGCCCTTCGCCTTTACTATGTAGGGTCACAGAGACGGCTACGTATCCAACCCCGTTCTGAAGTGCCGGTTCTAGATTTCTGTGGTGTTGTTCTGTGGCAGAGCTGTACTATCCCAAACGGCTATCTATTTATAGGTGTCTTGGTGCAGAAATGGTCCATGCACGCACCTCCTCTCAGCCAATCGTACCTGGAGTACAGAGTACGTACCTGCCCCTACTTGCTAACTAGGTTCATCATGGTCTCCGTACCTATCGATTGGCCACAGCGGCGCTTAACAGGGACCGCACTAAGACCATGTACCCTTGTACCAGTCAGTCTGGGAGCAGCAAAGGGACCACTCACACACACTCGCTCACACTAACACACTTCTCTCACACACTATCCAACCACCGGTACTTTTATTACACACCTATTTATCATATGTTGGTTAAGTCACTTATTTTTACGGTCGCCCATCCACACCCACAATGCACCCTCCTAGAAACCCTTCCACTGCACGAGAACACGCCGCCTCCCTCCGCCGCAAGAACCCTTCTCTATTATTAGCATCAACATCATCGCTCAGCCCAAAAAGTGCCAAATGTGCGCCAAAGTATATCACAACTTCACAGACTCGACATCATCGCGGCGAATACCCCGCCATCGACTCTCGTTGGTAATTATCGAGACTCTGCGTCTCTAGAGAGGGCCTGCGCCGGCTCAATTCTCTACTCGACCACCTGAGAAGCTTGGGAAACCGACTCTCACACGAAAACGTCGAGGATATATACCCAGTCTGCGATACCCACACGAGCTCGGGACCGAAGGAATAAGGATTGTGGGATATAATTCCTGGTCGCGTGAAGGATCGATAGAGATTGAGGATTTTAAATTAAACGCGTCGCTAGGCTCCACCACCACTGCGATACACATTTATCGACACCTTCATTACGACTAGCCCAGACTCGGCGCGCATTCATCATGGGTCGTCGCAAGATCGAGATCAAGGCTATCAAGGATGATAGAAATCGCTCAGTGTACGTTGTGGTGATAATTTTCCATTCGCTGGCGCTGATAACTAACGTACCCTTCGCAGAACGTTTCTGAAGCGTAAGGGAGGACTGTTTAAGAAGGCGCATGAGCTTTCAGTCCTCTGCTCTGTCGACGTCGCAGTCATAATATTTGGCAATAACAAGAAGCTATATGAATATTCGTCCTCGGATATTGGAGAGATCCTTCAACGGCACAACTTTGTGAGTGGCGCACTGCGCGATCAATAATCCGAGCGTGGCTAACATTATCAACCAGTATGGCGGCGCAAACGAGCACAAGGGTCCATCCGACTTCAACGGCAAACGAGATGACGACGACGATGATGATGAGGGCTCTGTCATGGACGAAGGGCACCCACCGGAGGGACCAATGATGCCACCGCATTTCCAATCCCAGCCGGCGTTCCAACACATGCGACAAGCTCCCTCAGCTTCACCTCCCATACAGAACGGCGCGCATTACCAAAATATACAGCGCCAGCACACGCCACAGCCACCGCAGATGGGGTCTCGGCCGGCGTCAAGGAATGCTCCTCATCGCGTAAACTCGAACCTTGCGCAACAGCATATGCAGCAAGGCCCTCAGCCTTCGCCGCCTATGAACGGTTACTCATACGTACCGCACCATGGGATGTACAACCCACCGCAACATGGGCAGAACATACCCCCGCAAGGGCAAAACATGCCTCAACATGGGCAAAATATGCCACCACATAGTCAACCGCCGCCGCAACAACAGCAACCCTCATACCAGTACCAGGGCCCGCCGCAACCACCTCACCAGCTCCAGCAGGTGTATATGGATGAGCAGCGCCGGTCGTCAATGCCTCCCGTGTTTCCAAAGCAAGAGCATCAAGATTCAGGGCCGATTAATACTCCTCCCCAGCCACAACAACGGCAAATTCCTCCTCAGCAGCAGCAGCACCAACAACAACAGCAACCACAACATCAACTAGCACCTCCACCTCCTCAGCAACACCAGCCATCTCCCCAACAACACCACCAACCGCCGCCACCGCAAGCGCAACAGTCTCACACGGGACAGATGCTAGAGCCAAAACGCATGTCCGTTAAATCTCGCAGCATCTTCACCCCCATCGACGAATCGCGCTCCATCCTTTCCCAACACTGGATCTCATCCACTTCCGCCCCTGAGTCAGCACGAGGCGAACCCGCGCCAACCAACCGCGCTTCCTCCTCCCTCGACTCCGCCCGCAACGGCACCATCAAATCCCCTCCACCGCTCACAAACCCCATCAAGCCTCCCCCATCCGACAAATTCACACCCCCAGCCGGCCCACCCTCCCGCACCAACTCCGTCCAGCTAAGTGGCAAGCGGCCCCGCCTCACCGTACAAATCCCCGACGAACCCTCGGATGGCGGCGAAGCAACAGGCGCCTCTACCAACTCTCCGCGTGAGTCAAACGACACGGGTTCTCACCCCTCGCGCCGCGGTGGGCCTGGCACAGACGCAAGTCACAGCTCTGGCGTCGTTCTCCCTCCTCCTTCCCCCTCCGCATCCGCCCTCCTCAGCGCCGGCGCCTCGGGTCCACCAAACCCATTCGCGCGGCCGCATCCGCCTAACCAAGGCGGTGCACCTGGCGCTGGTCGCGGTGGGAACGTGAATGAGATCGAAACCCCCGTTTCCGCACTGCCTAGCCGATTCATGACGAATGAACTCCTACCCAGCCCGAGTAGTTTCTACCCTGAGTGGAATTTCAGGGGCGGAGACGGGAATACCCTCCCCAGTCCGCTAAACTTCGCGACGCCGGTGGTGGGTAGTGGACCGAGTTTTCTGCATGATTCTGCTGGTGGAGGGGTGAAGAGAAAGAGTCCGGATGCGGAGGAGGGGTCAGGGGAGGCGAAGAGGGCGAAGCATGAGTCCTGAGGTAGTGCTTGGCAGGAGTGAGAGGAGGGATATAATACGCTGTTCTTAAGAAACGGCTGAGATCGTTGAGGATACCCCCCGTTCAGCAAATCGGAAAAATCACACACACACGGCGTTACAATCTCGCTTCTTTTTTACCCGCCAACCCCCCTTTATACTTTTTTTTTCTTCTTCGGGTTTTTGGGTTTTTAGTTGGCAGACACAACATTTTACTATGTAGGCAAAGGCACGAGCTTCTTTTGGCTGTGAATCCTCTTTTTTTTGGCATGGAGAAAATGAACGATGCGATATGTCGGCTCCTGACGCTTTATTCGGGTTTCGGGGCCAGGGCATGTTTAGCTTTTTATTTGGCTATTTGGCTTTGCGGACATGTGTGTGGGAAATTGGGGGTCATGGGGTGGCGTTTTTTTGTAATTTTTTGCTACGTCTTTCGGGAGGAGGGGGAAATTTGAGTAGCTGGGTTGGGTAGGGAGGGGGTTAGGAGGGAGCAATCAAGTTTTTTATATGTCTCAATTTGCTGGTCTATTATAAGTGAGGCTTGTGATTGCTAATTCGATTGATGGGATGTGTGATACGTGGGATGATCTTCGTCAGTGGGTCATGGCCAAGTAATCAGATCCAATAATTCGTCGAGGCCTGAGTTGCCGCTATATATATTTCTCTCCGTATCCAATGAGCTCCAACAAGTTATCAAAGTAACTACGCCGCCAGCCATCAGCTTCTTCAGGGAACTCCCGGGTGACAAGCAGCGGCACGACAGTAACAGCTTCGCCGACAGGCTGTTGCTATCGTGCCGCTGCTGTCATCGCCGCACTGTCTGAGGAGCTGTGGGCTGGAGGCTTGGAAGTATAATTTTTCATACAGGACTATCTACTCTATTCAAAGACCAAAAAGTCCCTTCCTCTCCCCTCGTTCTACGGAAAGGGGGATACTCGTTACCACATTTCCGATCTTAGCTTTGATTTCTGATGCCACGATCGGTGTGGACGCAGAATTCAAGCCCGCGATTTCCGGGGCAACGGTATGTTTCCAGGTATCTAATGTCTTCGGGGGCGCGGTAAGGGCCCAGGCTATGCTAATGTGAAAGGAGGATGAAAGGTCTTTTTGCGGGGAAGGTGAGTTTGATGGTGATTGTGATAAGAGTTTGCTTTGCGCCGGGGTATCGGGGTCAGGGGCTGTGGCGGAAGCGTAGAGAGGAGGTTGGCCATGTGACTGGACGGTGTCGTTGCATACCCGTAGTAGCTTATTCAGGTTATCCTCCAGTGGTTTTGCAACCCGCAAGGCGAGAAACCACCGCGTCCTTTCGTAGTTAGACGACCAATTGCAACCATTAAATGTGATGGGAAAGCTAGAGGTAGTTAGTCATGTGATCAATACTCTCAGGGTGTCAGGAGCAGCTCACGGATGGATATCGCTGTTTGAGATGGCGGTTTGGAGGGAAGAGAGAAACGCGTCTTTTGAGGCTGTGCTGAACCCAATCGGGCGGGATAAGCTGATATGCAGCGGGAGAGGCGAGCCAAGGTCACTAGTAAGAAGGGACTGGACGTTTAGTTCTCCCTCGTATTGGGAACCGTATCGTGACTTGGCGTGAAACGAATCAACGAGCGATGTGAGTAGCTCGTGCTCGTCGAGATTCGGATACCCTGTGTCTGTCAGAATGCGGGTTTTTTAGAATGGGAACGGTGGGGGGGTTACACTCGATGTAGAGATGGGTTGGCCAGTTGCCTTGGATATGGGGTGTGGTGCGTTTGCGCCCACCGTGGAGGGAAGGGTCGTCGTGAGCGCTGGCGCGGGCATTGGAGGCGTAGAGGTCGAGGAATCGGGAGGGTAGGGGGGGAAGGGAGGCGGGCGCAGTGTCGTGCTTCCGCTTCAGGGTATATTGTGGAGGTTTGAGGGTGCCTGGAGTGCTTGACCCTTCATCTTCTGTGGAGCTCTCTTTTCCATCTTCAGGGTGCTCATCGTCGCCTGAGGAGCTATAGTCGACGAGAGCCATTTAATGATGGTTCATTCTGATATCCTTTGTATTCGGAGAATGTCTCGGCCCTTCGAGCTGTCCAAAAACAGTAAGCTTCATCCGATAAGGCGGCGTTGGGGGGCTGTGACGTCTACGATAAGAAATAAAATCTTGATGGTTTAGTCAGCAACTACGTCTCCAGTTTCATGGTGGGGGTACTTTAGGTACTGCGACAGCTTGGTAGGGTGGATAAAAATAGCAGGAAAGAATCAACTGGGCGCCGGACGCGTGTCATGCCAACATCTTGGTCCGGAACTGAAAAAATGACGTAGCAGTGACTTCAAGTTGCTGAAAATGGAAAGTACCAACCTGCAATGGCTTACACCAAACTTATACATGTCTATCTTGGGCAGTACAAGTACAGGTACGTGACTGGGCGGTGGAGTCAGTGACAGTGCCCAGGGCCGGCCGGATACATCTTTTTTACCTCCATCCTAGCTAAAATGCTTCGTCACACCCCGTCCATCCCATTCTTACCCATATATCGTATTGTATAGACGCCCCTAAAAACTCCAATTTCTCTTCATAATCTCTCTAACTCCGCCATTTCGATTCAACCAAAATATCCATTCACTGTCTCTACCGGAGAGTAGCTACTAACCCAATAAACCTGTGAGAGACGCCATCAGATATCGAGCATTGAAAACAGGCAACTCTACTCAACTTGCCTACGATATCATATATCAGATCCAGCACTCCGACCAACTTCTACTCTAGGTTGGCCTGTTCAAGGTTACACTAAAGAGAGCTGTGACTATGAGCCCATCTGAAGATAAAGACTGGGTAAGCATCTTCTTCGCTGCTTGCGATGATAGTTTTTGCTGCAATAAATGCTGACCATGTCTGTTCCAGGCGTCGAGGTATCTCCTTGATCCTCTCACAGCTCCGGAGCCCAGCCAACTCACAGGCCCCGGTACTCACTTTGGGTCCACGTTGGACAAGAGGGTCACGCCAACTCCTCCGGCCTCGACGAGATCATCTGAATCCAAGTTGTCGTCGAGAAACCCATTCCGTGATCCACAACCTCAGCAGCCTCTCATCGATGTTGGGCAGCAAGGACAGGGAGGTCAGGCTCTCAACGGCCAACCACTCCCAAGAGGACCTCCAAGACAACGCCATGGCTCCCTGAGCCAGAGGTACCCAGGAGATGTGTCGCATCGACCCTTGGATGTGATTAAAAAGCAAAATAAGTTAGCCAATCAAGCGCCACATCTGAAGAAAAAGCATCTACCTCAAGCAGATATTATCGACAGTTTGGATGCTTCCATGGACCATCTCTACCACCACGAGGGACCTTATGACGCAACTCTCCTCGCAAGGAACACTAGCAAGTATCAGAGTCCTATTGACGCGGTCCGTACCTCAAATGCAGAGGCATTGAAAGCTACTCCTCAGGAGAACATTCGAGATGCGCTTGATAGGCACGTTCCATTGTACGGGGTCGGCATTGTCCCACCTGGTGGCCGACTCGCATCTGGGCAGGTCATGGACTACACCGAAGGTGACGACTTAATGAGAGACGCTGACGCACCCGGTGGGGCTTATAAAAGATGGGATGGAGTAGTAAGTGCATTTCTCTCTCTCCCGTGCGTGCCAGATAGGATCACTAACGATGAAATCAGAAATACTTGCCAGAAGATTATAAAGGGAAGGGCGAGCCGTCGTTTTCTGCCGATGTAGCAAGGGATAAGAGGCCAGGGCATAGGAGGATTGCCTCGGAGGACAACTTTGTCTACGAAATGCAGCCAAGTGCCAGGTTAAGGCCACCGTCTCATCAGCGAAGTACCAGCAGCGTTGGGCCAGAGCAACAGGGCTCGTCATCGGATGCTGCGAGGTATCCAGATTTTGAGAGAAACCAAAGACCAAGCAACTCTATAGGACGCAAGTTTGGCGATGGCATAAAACGCCGATTTGGAAGCTTGAAAAAGAACAGGAAGTCAAGTGAAGAGTGAAGTGCCTAAAACGCATTGAATCTACGCCAGTTGATATAGGCCTTCGCTCTTCAGTCAGCTTCTGTGCAATGAGACGTGCTCGACAGGCACTGGATCTATATTGGCTCCTCCAGCGCATCTCGGCCGGACATCGGTGAGGTAGTGACTATATTTATTGTCCGTGGGGGCTGAAGAAGGGGCAGGCAAGTGAAGTACTTGTGGGAGGAACTTGCGAGCGTGGGATATGAGATCAGAACATTCTTTCCTACGTGGCACATCACTCATAATTGCCGCTGCCACCACACTTATCCGTCTCGATGTACGATTAGTGATAGGTTGTGGTTGTGGTAGAGACAATATGAGAAGAAGCCACGTTGCTTTTTAGAGGTGGTCAGGTGGAATTATTTGAGCATTCTTGAAGTATGCGGGCAATTGTATCAATATTTGTATGGCGTTTGATTAAATAAGTTTGAAAATAACCATTTCGGCTGTACAATAAGTTCCATATAAGTTACTCGTTGCACCATTAATTCAGGCACGCGGGTTCAGGAGTAACGCTGGCTGGATCATCTGAGTTGAGTGATTGGTTGGGTTGGGATCGCCACTTGGTGGCGGGACCTTTAATCCGTCGTCCGATGTTCCCGCCTTGTCAGGTCAGTGCCAGTCTTATTATCAGACGGTAGGAATGGACACGTTGAAGCGAACCCTGGCTTTGTCAACACAACATTTCCGATTTGAAATCACTCTTTTGTATTTATATTTCCCATTTTTCGATACTAGACTGTTTATGATAGAAAGTTTGGTTCTGTACAATACAGTGCTTTTAAGTAACTTCCCGAAAGTTATACCACATTGAGCCACGCCACAAATTTCCAGACCTTAATTGGATTGGAAGCACTTTCTTTAAGAACTTGCGACAGATCCAAATTGGGGGATCAATAAATATACAACTGCCAGGCCGCCGGAGGCTTTACAATCTGGAATCCGCCGTCTGCGCCATTTCCAGAAACTGCGGGCGCCTCACAAGACCCCAATTGTAAAGGTCGCCAAAACTCCTTCCCGATCGCCACAATGAGGTCAGCAGCGCAAATCTTCTATCTCGCCGTCTTTGCGCTCTTGCATACGTCAGATGCAAACAGCGAAGCAGTCGCGAGAAACAACGTCCCTGAAGCCGCAGACGAGTGCGCCGTATGTTCAGTCCCATCCCTTGCCTGCCGTTATTATCTTGCCTCTCTGACCACCAACAGATCCACCCAAAAGCAATTGTCTCCGATGCATGCGCCTCCTACTCCACGATCGATAATCTAAACAAGGCGATCAGCCCCGCGGTCGAGGACCTCACCAAGCATACCGACTTTTTTGCATACTACCGCCTCAACCTATTTAATAAACAATGTCCATTCTGGAACGACGAAGGTGGCATGTGTGGCAACATCGCCTGTGCTGTGAACACACTCGATAATGAAGAGGATATACCGCTTGTTTGGCGCGCGGAGGAGTTATCGAAGCTGCAAGGGCCAAAGGCCGTACACCCGGGGCGAAAGCAACAAGCTGAGCGTAGTCCAGAGAAACCGCTACAGGGCATGCTGGGAGAGGACACAGCGGAAAGTTGTGTGATGGAATACGACGATGAGTGTGATAGCAGAGACTATTGTGTCCCAGAGGATGAATCGGCCACAGGCAAGGGCGACTACGTGAGTCTGGTCGACAACCCCGAGCGCTTCACCGGATACACCGGCGCGAGCGCCAACCAAGTCTGGGACGCTATATACCGCGAGAACTGCTTCAGTCGATCATCTTTCCCGAAGTCTGCATCACTCGGCAAGCCGAAGACAGCAAGCATGCCCTTTCCCGCCGCGAACGAGCTCAAGTTCGTGATGCAAGGCGGTGCAAAGCACGCTCCGCTACTGGGCAAGGCCCCGAGCGCTGAGACGGGCTTTGAGAATGAGGACGAGTGCTTGGAGAAGCGCGTCTTCTACCGCGTGGTATCGGGCATGCATGCAAGTATCAGCGCACATATCTGCCAGGACTCGCTCAACCAACTGACTGGCCAATGGGGCCCGAATGTGACATGCTACCGCGAGCGGCTGCATGAGCACCCGGAGCGCATCTCGAACCTGTACTTCAACTACGCCCTCGTGGTACGCGCCGTGGCCAAGCTAGGACCGTACTTAAACGATTACACATATTGTTCAGGTGACCCAACTCAGGACGCGGAGACAAAGAGCAAAGTCCTCGCCATATCAGCCCAGGCGGCGCGTGAGCCGAACGTTTTCGACGAGAGCCAGATGTTCGTGAATGGTGAGGGACCAAGTTTGAAAGAGGACTTCCGTAACCGCTTCCGCAACATTAGCCGCTTGATGGACTGTGTTGGATGCGACAAATGCCGCCTGTGGGGAAAGCTGCAGACAAATGGATACGGTACGGCACTGAAGGTTCTCTTTGAGTTTGACAACCCGCACGCGCTTGAGGGTGATCTGCAAGTTGCGCCGCAGCTGAAGCGGACAGAGCTAGTGGCACTTTTTAACACGTTGGCAAGGATCAGCAGTTCTTTAAATGCCGTAGCTAAGTTCAGGGACATAGTGGATGCCGAAGACAGCGCGTCCCGAAGTGAAAAGGGGGAAGAGAAGTATCATGTGATTACTGATCGGGAAAGGCTAGGGAGGCAGCAGGTGCCGGGGAAGAGCTACAAGGATGAGAGTGACAAGACGGAGAAAGAACGACGCATGACGACCGAGGATGAGGATATCCACGACGTCATTGACAATGAGCGCAAGCGGCGGATTACCACGGACGAGTCGGCGTGGCAGGCGATTTGCAACGAGACTTGGATCATATACCGCATCGTGATATATATCTTCAAGCAGTGGATTGCGTTCCCCAAGGTTGCGTAAGTTTGCCCCTTCTCCCCTCACGGAGATGCACGATTGGTGACGCATGGCTAACACCAAACAAACAGATGGGGCATCATTCTAAACGAGCTCAGTCGTCTTTGGAACAGCTACATCGGTCTCCCCGTCCCGATGCGCACCTGGGGTTGGAAACGCGTCCCCAGCCCTGATGAGTTCTTTTAGGCTGGCTGGCGCTCGCCCTTCTACTTTCATCAAGCCATTTTGGGAAAAGGAAATTTTTGGGTTCGGTTGCATCAGCGAAGGCGTTATTTTTGGTGGGTGGGATCGGAGATGGCCGCATGGTATGTGGGATGCAACTCATTACTATATAGTAGAAAAAGATGACAGGTGTGGGATTAGTATATATTTGGTTCTTGGGGGAACCTGTCTGTTCTGTATTCTGGAATATGAATGAAAACTCCTACTTCTCACCATTCTCATATCATGGGTTGTGATGTTATGCTTTGCTACTATTGTGCCCAAGCCATTGGGATATCTGACAGCTTGAGAAACTTACTCTTCTTTCTACTTACCTGCAAGATTCTTCTTAACTAGGCGGGCTAAGAAATTAAATGGGAGCTGTCTCCCAAAGTCCGGCTGTTAGCTAACCACAACTTCTACCAAGACCTTCTAGGTTCATTTAGCTTTCTACAACACAGACACAGACGTATAAAGACAACTTCGACTTGCTTCGCGTCTTTCTTCTTTGTCCTCAGCTTGTTTTAAAGAAGCTCACGCAGTGGGTGCCTACAATAGCCAGCCGAGTCCGAAATCGATATACATTCAGCTCTTCGACCTTCCTCAGCTTCAACCATCATCATCCATACCACCGTCCACAGCTCAAGCTACCATACCAACAACACATCCACTCAAACCTCACTTCAACTCCAACCAAAACACCACAAACACAATCACACAAGCCAGCACGACCACCACAATGGCCGTCATCTCCGGCTCTCTCCGTCACAGCAGATCCCCATCCCCCATCGACCCCTTGACCGCCATCACCCAAGCCCTCTCCACCGCCCAAGGCACCCAACTCCTCGAGCTTCTCGCCGCCCAGCTCAAAGTCAACAAATTCATCAGCCAGCGCGACGTGACCGCACATGACTTTGATATCTCAGACGGCGCCCGCGAGGTCATGTACGTGACTTTCCGCATGGGTCCTCGTCGAGAGCTAGTGTTCAAAGTTGGCCCACAGACACTTATGAGGCGGGCGATTGATCTGTGTATTGATGCGTGGAGGAATGAGCAGGGAGGGAGGTTCCATCCTTGGGAGCTGTTCTTTTACTTGCCTTGCAACAGCAGGGTTGATTATTACATGCCTATGACGGCGGCTCAAGTGAGTTCATGGTTTTGGAGTTTGGCATAGAAATGAGTGGGGTGCATAGCTAACATATATTACAGCTTGGCGTTGAGAACCACGACTTGGTTGATGTGTTCAGCCAGTCTCATGGCGGATAAATGGCTGTGGATATCACATGCTGGTTGATGGGCATCGGCGTTATATTGAGGGTTAACGAACATGGGAATTATGCGGCATGGATGACACTGGGTATTATTTGATCAGCGAAGATTTAGGCGCCGGCGAATATATACCGCTCTGAGAGCGGCTACAAGAAGCGCCAGGGAGGTTCAGGAGGACCGGGCAGTTATTTATTTGGTTTATTGATGCACTCACGGTTGGTTCCGAAGATGGTGCGGAGGTTTATCAGTCTTGCAAGAGCGATGTGGAGAAAGGACGCCTGAATTATGATGCCTGAATGGGAGGGGCAAGGGAGACATGCATACCAACAGAAAATCTCATAAGATTCGCCTCCTGGAAAGAAAGTAGCACGTGCAAGTAAATCTGTGTCTGGCGATACACCCGTACACATCCGAGACGAGGAAAAAATGAAAATATGGTAGTGGTCAATTAAGCCGCTAGCAAATTCTATAAAAACCCAATGCTCTGGATGTGGTGAGCAGGTGCTGGGAACTGAAGGCGAGGTAAGGTTGATAGTCTGGTCCGAGACATCGCGGCCAGGGTCCAGGGTCCAGACAGAGTCAGCAGAAGTCACATATTTCGGCAAGGTCACATAGATCACCAACTCAACAGATCCACTAGGGAAGCACTGAAGATTTACCAAAGCCAAAGGCTCTTTATGCATAGTTCCATCATTGAATTCAGAAAGTCCGACATAAACCCGTCCTAACGCACCGGTTTGACACAAGACAATACTTATTCAAATAACCCAGCCAAATCCCACCCACCCAGTATGTGCCACCTGGAGGTCCATTTCAAGATGACGAGGGACATGATTTGTCAGGCGTCGAAAACTCGTCGACGCAAGCATGCAAAATATGCTAGTTGTGAATTCCAAACCCCGCTTCGTGGTGAAATCTAGAGCCGCGAGCGGCACCGCTATTGATGAACGCCGTAGTGTCTATTTAAAGATTGGGGGGCTCATTGTGCCGGGGGCACGTAGTTGATCGGACGTCTGAGAGATGTCAGGATGCATGCTTCTTTTTTCGGTTTCAGAGTGGTAGGAAGCTTACTTAAACAGGAGGATATGTGGTTCCGGTTCGTGCACCTCGTAATGTTCCCATCCTAGACTCTATAATTAAAGTATTAGCAACGATCATATAACTGTGAGGGAGGGGGGTATATCTGCGTACCTGGGTAATACCTATCGATCTCCATTCTTCCTCCCAGAGTAGTTTCAAGGTCCCTTTTGACGGATCATGATATTCTTTCGGGATGGCCTTCAGCATAGCCTTTGGTAGCTGAACATGTCTGTATTCGTAGTTGTCGTCGGAATAGCTGGATTGGATATTAGTGCCTGTTTACACAATAATGTGCTGCCCTCCTGTTTTTGAATCTGCCCCGCGTCTGCAACGCGGGGTTGTGGACGACGAACGTACCGAGGAGAGTAGTGAATTGAGTCAATATATTCCTCCAGGCGCTCCTTCTCGGCCTCCGACAGAGGCCGTGGTGCCTTGTTCCGTCTATTGTAATCCATGTCCGCCATGTTTGTTTACCAAGGTGGGGTATTTGACGGGTGGTGAACTACCCAACGCAATGATGTCGCAGGTAGACACTCGTTCAGTCAAACTGGACAATGTCGGGGTAGGTAACTGCTATAGCAATGAGGCAGTAAACAGATTCTTGAGTGCTACTCGGCGGGAGCGTTGAGGTCGTACCCGTGAGGAGTGAGGGATCCCTGGTGAGTGGGAGAAGTTTGGTGGGCTTGGATGTTGGTATGTATGTGCTTTCCTAGCCAACAAGAACAGTGGGGGTGGGGGAATGGAAAGTCCAACCGGTTTGCCGGATGAACTACGTCTCAGTGTGTCTGTTTGGGCGCAATCAAAGGGTGTAATATTGCAAAGGTCGTAATCACAGTTAAAAGAGTCAGAATATAGAAAAAAGGTGAAACGCAAAAATAATCGCTGGGATCATTTATATATCGAATTCCTTTTTGACGTTCTTTTGTTTACTTCGGTGCCTGCTTATCAGATGTGTGCCTGAGGATGATTGGTGTTGGGACGATCGATAGCGAAGTCACATGACTGTTTTGTCTTCCTCTACCCACAAAAAACAGCGCGGCCAGAGCTACGGACAGATGTCGTACATACGATATATAAATATACATTTGGGAATTGAGGCTATTCGGACTCTTATCATCGAATTTCTCATACCTATAAGCATTAGCGGTTCTCTGAGCTCAAAGTGAGAACAGATCTGTCGTGCACAGACACTCTCTTGTCTTGAACGGGGCGGTTCTGGAGCTCTGTCGCCTTTGCTTTGCCGTGCGCGCGTCGAAACCTCTCCAATTCCGATCATCCCTACCACAATAATCGCGTCAAATCTTTGCGCGCTTCCAACGGTTGACGCCAGTTATAATTCAACTCATTGACTGGCGCAACATAACCGACTAACTCCGATACCGTGTGCCTTGTAATCACCAACTGTACGCGACAGCGATTGTACGGCGCAACGATGGATTCGAAGCGCAAGGCCAACAGCGCTGCGTCTACTGCGGATGAATTGGACGACCGTGGCGCAAAGAGGCGTAAAGTTTCAGTAAGCCCGACGTTCCTTTGTTGTTGCTGGCCCCGTTGCGATATGAGTTTGTTGTTGGATTGGAAGGACGGATGGGTTGCGACAGGGGAAATACTTGCCCATGACGCATGTTGCTTGCTGCCACTCCACCTCGGGCCTTATCAAACGGAGGTCGATGGACTCCTCGAGTTAAACGCACTCTACCGAAGCTCTCCACAGATACCCGTACGAGATAGAAGTAAATAAGCCAGCTGCTAATATGTTTTTTTCTCTTCTAGGATTCCGTTCCCAGTTATGGAGAGACGTCGGAATCAACGACCCAGGTTGGCCTCGAATTGCTGGAAACGATTAAGAATACAAAAGACAAAAGGTACGAGAAGTTCTGATATGATATACCCATAAGGAGGGTGTCTTATCAACTATGATAACCAACACACCCCTCTCTTAACACTGAGCCTCTTAACACTGCACATTGCTCGAGGAATTCATGCTAATTGTCAACAGAGGGCGACCTGCAGTTAATGACTTCCTCACACTACCCAGTAGAGATGCCATTCCCGATTACTTTAAAAAGACAAAAATGCCCATTGCAATCGATATGATTGAGGCCAAGCTAAACAATCGCGAATTCCCTACGCTTACGTCGCTGGAGAGCTACTGGAAGCGTCTGGTCCAAAATGCCAAAGACTACAACGAAAGAGAGTCCCTGATACACAAAGATGCTGAGCGGATCCGCAAAATTGTTACGGCTTTCATGCAGAAAAAGAACCCAGCATATAAAGACCCTAAGTACCAGTCATACCCAACACCGATTCCCGACGACAGCGGCGCGATTGTAGTGGGAGATATCGACGCAGAAGGCGAAAGTGACCATGAGGTGACGGCGACAGAGATGGAAGCTTCTATGACACCAACCTCGGAGATTGCTACCGTCACTTCTGCTAAACGAAAGCCAGGGCGTCCACCGAAGAACCCTGCAGCATTCGAGCTGGAGAGACAGCGACGAGCCACTTCAACTCCTGGTGGGCCAGATGGAGCCTTCAAAGTCGGCGGTTCGTTCACTGGTCTTGACTTCCAGCAAGCCCAAGAAAAAATCGTGGAAGAGATGATTCAATACAAGGAGGATGAGGAGTACGTATTTTAGGTTTCATTTGAGAATAAGCACTAACTTGATATCCAGTGATGAGTATCCAACGTTCGAGCCGTTTATTAAGCTGCCAGACCGGAAGCTTAGGGATTACTACCAGGTGATCCCGCATCCTGTCAGCTTTAATACTCTGAGAAAACATATCCGCGGTAGTCACACCAGGAGTGAGACTATTGGCATTTCGGATTTCAAAAGCTGGGACGCCTTTGAAGAGGAGGTTTCATCTATTTGGAAGAATGCTAAGCATTACAATGAGGATGGGAGTGCCATCTCAGCACTTGCAGACAATCTCGAGGTAAGCTACTTTACATGTCTTTTATATCTAATATTAATGTACAACCAAAGATTTTTTTCAACAAACGCCTTACCGCAGCGAAGAAGGTCGTCCAAGAGCCACTGCAGCAGAAGCTTAAGTTGAAGGTTTCGGCTCCAGAAGCTGGGCCTAAGATAATGCTTCGTATGGGTGCCAAAGGAAGCCCTGCTGAGTCGCCCAGGGAAACGCCGCCAAGTACGAGTACTCCCCTCCAAAATGGTGCCTCGTCGAGGGAAACCGTAGTCCGCCCAGCTTCGGCAGTTGGTCATATTGATAGAGGACGAAGCATATCTGTAAACTCGCCCACGCTGTCGGTATCTGCGCCGGTAAAGAACGAGGATCGGCCATCTCCTTCGATGCTACCAGTTACCCAAGTGGCCAGCGCCCAGGGATTGCCAACTGCACAGGTGAATGGTGTCTCTATGGCTCCTCCTGCTGGAGTTAGCCCTGCAGTGACGGCGAATGGACATCATTTGAATGGCGCAGCCCCAGGTTACGGCCACATGCAGCCCTCCCCATATCAGCCCCCGCCAGTTCCAACATTCGACTCCAAGTGGCGTCTTCCAGGAAAAGGTACGTTTACTCCACCTCACACGAACTATCCGAACTAAGTAATCTCTAGATGCATCTGATGCTATGATAACCAACCTGCATCTATCCACCCACCCAGGACTCCACCTAACCCGCCATTTCCACATGGACCTGCCGCCATCGCCGACAATGACACAGCAAAGCATCACGATTAATCTGCCGCATACGCACTACTATCTCCAGATTAAGCCAACTATTGCTGATTCGCTGATGGAGCGCCAGCACAAGCTCTTTGTAACCTCGGGCACGCAACGCCTGGTCGCAATGCCGCAGGTGCCAGGGCAGCCAATCGATCATAGAAACCCCCTATTTGAAGCACGCCTTTTACCGGGGGTGAACAGAATCGAGGTGGAGCTGATTGCTGCACTACCCAAAGGAGCGTCGAAGGCAGCTAACGGTCAGGAGGTTGAACTTGAGAAGGTTACCATATTTGCAAATCTGTTGAGGTGAAAGGGTACATGGCCACCGCTGTTGGCGACTTGTTTAGCACTTGTACAATGAGCACACAGGGAAGTCTTGGGCTGGTACTGGGCTGGTTATTGGGAGTTTGAAGGGGGATGGGTATCTGGATTTTTTCGTATATTCATGGCATGGGCGGGATTGGTTCAATGAAGACTCAAAGCGGAGCCTTCGCTCATAGTGTACAGTATGGATATTAAAAACGAATACATGCTGTATTATCTAATAGTAAATGTCATGGACTGGTCCCTCGCCGTTTGTAGGGAGATCTTTGCCGGACATATGCCCAAGTTCACACACCAAAAAGGGTAAGAACTAAATGGGTTGTCATGGAACGCAAAATTCGATGCACGTAGACAGCACAAATGTGCATCGAAGGCACACGAGCAGTCGGATCCAACGGGGGGGATAAACAATGGGATAAACACTTTTAGCCACCTAGAGGCAGAAATGCATATAAGAGACATCCCTATAGTTGTATTATGAGCTTACTTTACAATTTCAGTTAGGGACAGCATATTTAAATCGGGGAAATCGCATGCGACCTGCGATACTATAAATGTAGAACTATAGGAGAGGGATTTAGGGGCAGATCTTAGAGAAAGTATACCAAGTAGAAATGGGGAATTTCATTAACCCGAGGTACTCGAAATTCAGAAATGAATCACAAGGTTTCATTCTCGTTAATCTCAAGTGCCTCTCTACAAATGTAGTGTATATATTCTTAAATTATACTTCTATCTTATATAGTTCATGCATAATTAAATATTCTAGCGACAAATATAGATAGAAGGGAGACATTCTCAAATAGAGGTTACTGTCAGCGTGTAACACCAGTAGACTAGGTACCACTCTACTGCTGAATACTATCCATATCGCTAGTATGGAATATTTGACGACCCTTATTCAGTGGCCAACAGTGAGTTCTAGCCATTCGAGATCATTGATGTTAACGGAAGTCTTGTTGTAGCGTACTCTAGGTGCGTGTATATTTTTTCTCATGATTATTTTTTCTTCGTGGTATTTTGTATTTTGCTATTTTGCCCCTTCACGTACGCCCAGATGTTAAAAGATACTATTTTATTTTTACATTAAACGTTGTCTGATTGGCTGAGCCTAACGAAATATCGCCGCAAAGTGAAGCCACTTACTCGCACCGACCAAAAAGACTGTAACAAGACTGTGTTTACCAGTAACTGCGTATGGTAAAATTTATACTCAAGGGATTTTCATACAGTAAATTCCTATCATTAAAAAGAGTGAAATGCTCAGATCCTAGATCCTATATTCAGTAATTTATTTTAATTTTATCAGTACTAGAACTTGTTGGAATTATTGTCGCTCCTAGAGACTGTTGTATTTATTATCGGCCCCCCCCAAGAAATGGTTGAAACTATCATCGCCACCAGTAACTGTGGCAGTTCTAATCGCTGCTAGAAACTGTGGCCGTTATCGCTGTTTACAGTGGCTGAAAAGCACGACAGTCCTTGTTCAGACTCTGGGGCGGTAACGAGTTTGGTTTTTAGTGTTAAAGAAAACTATTAAGTGGGGGGCGAATGGCACTAGGCGAAGATAAGCATTAGCGCGATTTGATTTTCCCACTCAAAAAAGTTCGAGGTCGGATATTTGACCTACCGCTCCCGTGAAAGATATTTCTTCTCTTTCCTCTCAACATCCACAACTCCATCCTCCTCCCAATCACCACCACCACAACATCCCTCAACATGGCTGACGAAGTTTACGATGGTGCCGTCGGCATCGATTTGGGCACCACCTACTCTTGCGTGGCTGTCTACGAGGGCGCCACCGTTGAGATCATTGCCAACGAGCAGGGTAGCTTCACCACCCCATCTTTCGTTTCCTTCACCGACAAGGAGCGTCTGATCGGTGAGTCGGCCAAGAACCAGGCTGCCATGAACCCAACGAACACCGTTTTCGATATCAAGTAAGTTCCACAAGATCAGATCAATTCTGAAGAATAGCCGGATTTTATCTGGCATCAGATCCTCAGACTCGGAATATAAAGAACAGTATCTGACACTCTAGCAGGCGTCTCATTGGCCGTCCATTCGACGATCCTCATGTTAAGACCGTGAGCAGGAATTCCCCCGTCCCGAGCATATTGATAGATGCTAACTATTTTCCAGGATTCCGAGTCTTGGCCATTCAAAATTGTGGATGTTGATGGTTCACCATCGGTTCAGGTGGAATACCTTGGAGAGATCAAGACCTTCTCTCCCCAGGAAATCTCCTCCATGGTCCTCACCAAGGTTCGTATTCGACTCACCCCCGGCATCATACTCAAAATCTAACCAACCGTTCTACAGATGAAGGAGGTTGCTGAGGTCAAGCTGGGCAAGAAGGTCTCCAAGGCCGTCATCACTGTCCCAGCTTACTTCAACGACAACCAGCGTCAGGCTACCAAGGACGCCGGTGCTATTGCTGGCCTCAACGTTCTCCGTATCATCAACGAGCCTACCGCCGCTGCCATTGCCTACGGTCTCGGTGCCGGAAAGTCCGCCAAGGAGCGTAACGTTCTCATCTACGATCTCGGTGGTGGAACTTTCGATGTCTCCCTCCTGAACATCCAGGGTGGTGTCTTCACCGTCAAGGCCACTGCTGGTGACACCCACTTGGGTGGACAGGATTTCGATACCAACCTCCTTGAGCACTTCAAGAAGGAGTTCTTCCGCAAGACCAAGAAGGGTAAGTGTTTCTTTTTCTCTATTCTATTCCTAGTTCCTGTAAATTCTCAGAGTGGAGACAGGGGCGGCAAAATATTTTTTGCCCCTGAGTATCTGCTGTTGCCCAAAGTAGCGACGGGATTTATAAACTGTTCCTTGTCACTGGGTAACTCATGATACCCAATTGGTGCGAGGGTTTGGGAACGCTTCCTTGCCTCTGGGTAACTGCGATGCACGCTCCTTTTCTAGGAGACTAGTCCCATATTTCATCTTAACCAAACATTCAACCGGATTTTATACTAACATTATGAATAGATCTGTCCGGTGACCCACGTGCTCTCCGTCGTCTCCGCACTGCTTGCGAGCGTGCCAAGCGCACTCTCTCCAACGGTGCCCAGACCACCGTTGAGATCGACTCCCTCTTCGACGGCGAGGACTTCAACGCCCAGATCACCCGTGCTCGTTTCGAGGACATCAACTCCAAGGCTTTCAACGGCACTTTGGACCCAGTCACCCAGGTCCTCAAGGACTCTGGTATCGAGAAGAGCAAGGTTGACGAGATCGTCCTTGTTGGTGGCTCCACCCGTATCCCAAGGATACAGAAGCTCCTGAGCGACTACTTCAACGGCAAGAAGCTCGAGAAGTCCATCAACCCCGATGAGGCTGTCGCATACGGAGCTGCTGTCCAAGCTGGGATCCTATCTGGCAAGGCCACCTCCGCCGAGACCTCTGACCTCCTCCTCTTGGATGTCGTCCCTCTCTCCCTTGGTGTTGCCATGGAGGGTAACATTTTCGCGCCCGTCGTTGCACGAGGTCAGACAGTTCCGACCCTTAAGAAGGTCAGTTGTCTCCCCTGTTGTTGTCAATTCACCGGCACTCTTCTTGTTTTCCCCCTTCCCAGTTCCTGTCCTCACTTTGTGGGCTCTCAGCCACGGTGCAATGTTAACACTGGCACCGTGGCTGAGAGTGGATTTCCAGTTCTCGGGAACGGTGTTGAAACCCCTTTTTGACAATCTTTCAACGTTTTATATACTTGAACATTCGCTAACATAATCCAGCGCACCTTCACCACCGTCGCTGATAACCAGCAGACCGTTCAGTTCCCTGTCTTCCAGGGTGAGCGTGTGAACTGCGAGGACAACACCTCCCTCGGAGAGTTCACCCTTGCACCTATCCCACCGATGAAGGCTGGTGAGGCCGTCCTTGAGGTCGTCTTCGAGGTCGATGTCAACGGTATCCTCAAGGTCACTGCCACCGAGAAGACCTCCGGCCGCAGCGCCAACATCACCATCTCCAACTCTGTTGGTAAGCTCTCTTCCGCCGAGATCGACAACATGATCAGCGAGGCCGAGAAGTTCAAGTCCACCGATGAGGCTTTCTCCAAGAAGTTCGAGTCCAAGCAGCAGCTTGAGTCTTACATCTCGAGGGTTGAGGAGATCATCTCCGACCCAACGATGTCCCTCAAGATCAAGCGCGGACAAAAGGAGAAGATTGAGTCTGCTCTCAGCGAGGCTATGGCCCAGCTCGAGATCGAGGACTCGTCTGCTGATGACTTGAAGAAGAAGGAGCTGGCTCTCAAGCGTGCCGTCACCAAGGCTCTGTCCACCCGCTAAATATGGTTTTGATTGTATTGTACCCGGGCCGCAACCAGGCGTAGGAAAACGATTTCGACGCATGAATTTCACGACATGGCTGGCATATCTGGATTGGCTCGAGTTCTCTGGGTTCCAAAAGTTCCGACTGAGATGTGGTTCATGGATGTTCCCAACATTTCATCATGTCCCTTTCCGCGCATTGTAGAATTACGAAATGCGCAAGTAATTGATCACTTAAAAAAACTACCTTCGATGTGTCTTATATGTGAATTGTGACTAGCTTGATTTTGGTTTTACGTTTTATTGTTTACAAGAATACACTATAACTTCTCGGCCTCGCTGATCATGTTGTCGATCTCGGCGGAAGAGAGCTTACCAACAGAGTTGGAGATGGTGATGTTGGCGCTGCGGCCGGAGGTCTTCTCGGTGGTAGTGACCTTGAGGATACCGTTGTTGTATTTCCTACTTTATAGTATAGAGGTGATCCTGTATCCTTCCAATGATGCTAATTGCTTCCGTCGACCTATATCGTCTCGCTATTCTAGGTCTACGCCTGCTCCATGCCCTTCCTAGCAGCATCTACAGTCTTCTTCACGTCCGCCGTCGCCCCCTGTACAATCTTCTCCATCTCCTTATGCGCCCTCCTCAACTCATCCGGCAGCGCCAAGTGCTTAAGCTCCATCTGCCTCAGCGTCTTCTGCATCACCCCTCTCGCCGCCGTAATCGCCACCTTCGCCTTCTCCCCGACCTCATGCGCCGCCGCTAGCGCCGCATCCCTACTCTCCTTCGTCGGCGCCGGCAGCGGCACATTCAGTTGGCTAGAATTATGCGGATCAGGCACAGGCTGCAGATTCAGCTCCTTGGTATTCTGAATCGCGCTTATGATCGGCTTAACGTGGTCCTTCTCGCCGACGAGGAGCATGACGCTGCGCCCGCCCTTGGGAATCACCTGCGCCAGCTCGGCCACGCGGTGTGTAGTCTTCGAATTCTTGTCCAGGTGCACGCGCACGTTCTCGAGGAGTTCGGGGTTGAAGCGCCCGCCGGTGCGTAGCTTGGCGAGGTCGGCTGCTAGCTTCTCGTTTGCTTTGGCGATGCCCGCGCGCAGGGCGCTGAAGTCTGAGGGGTCCCATTCTTGGGGGGCTTCTTTGGTGCCGGTCTTTTGGGAGTCGCGGGGAGCGTTGTTTTTGCCTTTCTTATAGAGCGCGGGGGTGGTGGAGAGGGTGCGGAGGGAGAGGGTGGGCAGGATGGCGGTGGTAATGGGTGTGGGAGCCCTGGGTCTTTGGGGGGAGTTAGTATGTGTGGAGTGCAGGTGGGCAGTTGAGGGCTACTTACAGTGTGTGTAGTCTGAGGGAACTTCTTGAGCTTAGGAGTATCTGCGCCAGCGCATTCCTGCGCAATTGGATCCTAGGAGCCATGTTTGCTGTGAATAGGTTGTTGTAATGTCGTCAAGGGAAGCTTGAAGCATGGTTTTGGCCAGGGTCTCGGAGTATTGATTTTGCGGGGAAGATGTGGAACTAGGATCACAACGAGATCTCGCGGGGAACGATTACATTGCTATAAGAACAAGCTAGCCGGGTCTTGATGTGTGGCGCATTGTAGAACATTACTTTCTCTTTGTAGGGTTGCATTTTATATGCATGTACCTGGTGTCGTTTTGTTATTTGGAGACCTAATTGAACTGGTCTTTTTTATTTTTTGCTTCCAGAACCATGGTTATAATTTTATGCGAATAAATAATCTATTGTAGCCGTCAAAAATAAAACATTTAAGCAAATCAAGGAATTATTTGAATGGTAGCAGTATCACACTTATAAACATTAACATCTCGAAGGAGATATACATTTAATTTATCACGAGGGCCTTAACTATTAACGACGAGTGATTTTTGTAGATGGAGTTATCATACAGCTGGACGAGAAAACTACAATAAATATTCTACATATACTCCGAACTTCTATATATAATACAAGCCTGAGCTGAGCCTCAAGCCCCAACACCCGCCTTTGCCGGCGCTGCCTTTGCTGGCGCGGCCTTCTTTGGTTTTAAAACCGGTAGAAGTTGCTGTACCTTTCCCTTCAGCGACGCAGTGTTCATAGGCAAGTATGTAGGGTTCATATTCCCCTGAATCTGCACTGTTTCCAATATGTCGTTTGCCTTAGGTGGAGCCATACTTGGATACTGGCCTCCTACCAACGACTTCATAATAACCTCTCTCTCCTCCTCGGTAATTGTTTTATATTCTCTTGGGGTGCCTTCAACGTAGTTCGGGCCCAGAACGCTGTTCTTCTCGGCCTCATTAAGAAATAGAGTGCCTTGTCCGTGGATGTACTGGTCCGCATGAGCATCCGCATCCAGTAGTGCATTCCCATGCTGCCCTGTCAACTTCTTTATATGATCTCGTACCGTCTCCACAAGTCCCAGAGGCGCCGCCGCGCCTGTTGCCAGACCCGGTATATCATATTCCAGGTCGGCATATGTCGTTGTTCCTGAAACCGCAGGCCTCTGGACACCCATATCTCTCGCAACCTCATATGCTATTTCTTCAGGGGACAACGGCACGTCCTCATAATCGGCAGCCTCTCGTTTCGGTCCCTGGGACTTCTTGCCTCTGCCACCCCTAGCACCTCCCCTTCCACGTCCGCGAGCATTAGCACCACCACGTCCACGGGACATAGCACCGCCGCGTCCACCAGCGCCAAATCCTCCGCGGCCCCTGGGGACAAAGCCGCCTCGTCCAGTGTCGCCAGATCCGCCGCGACCTCTAGGGACAAAACCGCCCCGTCCACGGGGTATAAACCCCCCTCGTTGAGGTGCATCCATGGCCGTTCGAGTGATTTTGAGGGTTCGTGGTGGAGCCGCAGCGAGGGAGCGGGCGTCGACGCCGCGGGGTTTGGAGGGTTTCAGGGATGAGAGTTCGGCCGTCGCGGTTGCGGTGCGGGTTATGCGGGGAGTGCGAACTGGAGCTTTAGGTTTCTCTGGTCAAGTTAGATATAGTCCAATTGGGTGATTATACCATGCGACGAGGCAATTGGTACAACAAGGAGAGTTTGAACGCACCACCCTCTGCCCGAGATGCCGAGGCGTGGAACTGCCGTAATGAAGCTGCAATGCCATCTGAAACGACTTTCAGATCATTGGAAACCGGCCTGTTGCGGCTCACAGCCGATTGTAGGTGCCACTTGAACATGGCGCGGATGTGGTGCTGTGGTTGTCACCTTGAGATATTTCTGAGGTCGGCTCAAAGATTTGGATGTCGTGAAACCTTAATTATGAGGATCAGATATCACAAGGCTGCGAGGCTGTACTAAACCACCCAAAGTGACAACCACAATTCACCTTCCCCACCAACTTACGCAACACAAGATATACATCATAATTCATACCACTTGGTATACCCTCAAAGTAACCTTGGGTCTGTAATAACTGTCTTTGTCTTACATCTTCACATCTTTCAAAAACAATCGCAAATATGCTCCGCCGAAAGCCAACCGCCATATCAATCACCAACGAAGACGTCGCGTCTTACGAAGACCGACAGAACGCAGCTGCAGAAGAAGCTTTGCGAGCAGAGATGCAGAGAGCAGCACAAATGCAAGCCCAGAAGGGCCAGAACGTGAACCCCAATGATGGACATAAGGTGCAGGGTCACGGGAGGCCACAACCCAAGTCGAGAGAGGAGAGACTTGGACTTGCAGGGCGCAGCTAAGACTTCAAACACAAACAAACCGGATCCGCTGTTACAGGCTCTTTCTCGATGCTCTTTTTCATGTCACATGAGCGAGTTTGTCCAGAAATTATTATATTTTGGCTGAGGTGAATCATCCTATGATATCCTCCGTCTCCTACAAGCAAACGCCACCAATGCCATGCAACCAAACCCATGCATGATCCTTAACGGCCAAACGACTCGCCCATCAAGTCTCGCGTCCAGACGCCATATTCTATGTGTTAAAAAAACGCCTAGCCTACAATTCCACCTCTGAACTTTGCCTAGCATGCCATGGGAGTCGCTTCGGCGCTCCAGCCAAGGCATCTCTCCTATCGTACGTACTATGAAAACAAACAACTATTGCTCGGTCTCTCATCCTTCGAACACTACTTCGGTTCCGGCTTCGGCTCCGTCTTCTTCGGCCCAAAGCTTAGCCTGATCTTGAGACTGGGCTTCTTGGCTGGTACCTGGGGAGGTGGCGTCGGTCCGGTGGGAAGAGGCACTCGGGCGCCGCTAGGGAGTGGAACGCGGATTTTCTGGCCGGTGGAACTGGGTGTTCCGGGGGCGGTGTTGCGAGGTGCGGATGAGGCCGACGACCATGAGGGTGTTGGAGACTCGCGTGGAGGTTTGAAAAGAGAAGGTGAAGGGGAAGGTCTAGAAAGAGATGGTGATTGGGAGGGCCGTGATGATGGTAGAGGTGATCGTACAGGGCCCGCGCCGCGAGGAAACCGTTTAAGCTTTTCTTGGGGTAGTCGGAGCTTCAGGATTTTTGAAGGACGGGGTCTGTCGGCGAAGTGGGGTGGCGCGGGGCGCTTCGGTGGTTTCATAGTGCCATGCTCGATCTTTATAGTATCCCCTCGAGCCACAGAAGGTGATGGTGTAGGCTTCTGTGGTTTCACGATAATGGGCGGAGCAGCTTTCTGTACAGGGGCCACGACAGGACGTGGCTTAGTGCGGATTTTATTAGTCTGCCGAAAGCGGATTTTGCCCTTGTAGCTGTTAGTCTCGGACTGTAATACAAATGCAAATATATAACTCACCCTTCCAAGATTCTTCGCTTTCCAGTACCGTGGGTATTTAATGCGCACAACCAGTGACTCCACCGCCTCATAGAGAACAGTGCAGATGTCAAGGTAGTCAGCTTGCTCAGACACCGCAATCTGCCTCGACTTCACGGCATCCCACAGCCCCTGCTTAAGAGTAGCATTCTTCTCGAACTCCTCTTTAAGCGCATTCATCGCACCTTCAATACTTGTTGTTCGCGCAACAAGTGCCTTCTTAGCCTCCATCGATATCTCGTTCTCGACAATCAGGGTATCCATCTCTTCTTGCTTCGGCTCCGCTTCAGCTTTGCTGAATTCGCCCAGCGCCACTGCTCCCAGGCCAGAGAACAAGATTTGGCAAAGACGATCTCGTACGAATGGCGAGGCATCAGTGCTCATCACATTCAAGAAGTATCTTAAAAGGTGTTCGTTAGAGAGATATCCGAGGTCGGTCAATGCGTCGAAAGCTTGTATGCGCACTTGGTCCATAGTTCCGTCGTGTGTGTATGCGAACAACTCCCTCGGATCTGAAGGCGTAATTTTGTTCTTCATCAGGCGACGCTTGCATTCCAAGGCAGTTTTTGTGTAGATGTTTTGGTAAGATAATATCCACTCGTCCATACGTCGGTATCTCTCAATCTCCTCGAGCGCAACTTGTTGGAACCTTTGCAGCTCATCCTCATCTTCGTCTGCAAAACTGAAGCTCATACCTCCCGGGGTCTCATTTTTGACAGGTATCAAAGAATCTGCAAGGGCCTTCATCAACGTACAGATGTAGTAGTAATCCGAGAACTCGTTGTTGCCATTGTCGTTGAACCTGAGTAAGTCAAGAAGGAATTGGCGGGCTTCAAGAGGACATTTGCCCTCGTTGTTGCGGACACGAGCCATAGCCTTTGGGATCGCCAGTTTCATGCGATATTCCGTCTTGTCAGAAAAATCGTTCGATTTTGGCATGCTCGACCCTGGATAGCAAAACATTCTTTGGAACGCTTTTTCGAGGTGGACTCTGCCGATCCAGTTATGGGCCTCAACACCGTGCGTGGCGAGGTATCTGCAGGCCATTTCTCGGATCCCCCAGAAATACCGGCGGTCCATCAGAGTCCTGATTAGAATGGTCGACACCAGGGGATGCGGTGGGCTCTTGGCTAAGAAAAGCATAGAGTCTTGTTGAGCAACAACATCTCTATCCTGTTGCAGCTGGGAAAGATACATATATGATGGCATGTTCAGATTCAGCTCGCAGATCCACTCGAAATCAGCGTCCATACGAATCCATTCGTACGACTCTTGATCCATCTTCACTTCCATCTCCGTGTCCCAATCCACCAAACCCCACTCCTGCACATCCCCCTTCGACTGTAAAACGTCGCCCAAGCAATATAGAAGCACATCGTCGTGATTCTCTGCGGTAATATCCACGCCAGGACCCGCTGTAGCTCGTTCCTTTTCTCGCCGACTCCTTTTTAAGCGCTTGTATTTTGTGTGGTAAGGAATCTCGATTTTCTGTATCCCTTCTCTTATCTCCACGATATGTTCGTAAGGTGTCCCATCGGATTCGTGGATCCTGATTGTCATGGGTCCTGTGAAGACGGGCTGAACATCCCCCGCGTAGACGCCGTAAGCTTCCTCCTTGAATTCTCTCAGAAACTGGTCCTTCTCGAGCTTTCTTTGTGTCGGAAGAGTATCCTGCTTCTGGCTGATGGTCATCTCCACCGCCAGTTTCTTCTTGTTGAACTTTTGGGTCACCTGAAATCTTGGGCACCCAGCTCCCATGATCCATTGGTTGAAGAAAGCATCAAGCTTATAATGCCCAATCTTCTCGCACAACCTTCGAAAGCCCTCCGTTGTAACCGTTCTGTCCGAGACCTCACCAATACTGGCATTGTAGAGTAACCTAGAAATGACACGAACAATCCCCGTAGATCCAGATAATTTTGTTAACCGCCGGTCAAGTATAAAAAGCACCAACGGCGCCTTCAAAATCATAAAATCCATTTCAAACTGTCCTAGATGAAGAATTTCTCCCAAGGCGTGTATCGACGGTCGTTGGAAGTCCAAGTCTACAAGCTTATCCGCATTCTCTTTTTGTCGGAATCGATAATCATTATTCCCGCAAAGCTTCTGCATGCATAGATCGGTGATGTAGTATGATACCCCAACCACTACCCACATATCCCTCCGCTGGTTTGGAATGATGCTCACCCCAATCCACTGGCTAGCAAGTGCATGGATGAGTTTCCGTGTCGTCTCGATCTCGGGATCGATGATGTCTTCTGGGATTATCAGCCGCGAGCTACACAGCGACAGAGCTGCCACTGATATAGTATCCGCGATCTGGTCGTCCACAAAGCAGACCTTGTAGTCGGGAAAGGGGTAGGAGCCGAAATTGAGAGAAAACCAGTCGACAGCGAATGCCATCGTCTCGCACGTGTTCTTGAGCTCGTCAGCACGGCCTGGTAAGCAGTAACCGTAGACTTTGACAGCCTTCTGTCCAAGCTTATCATTTCCCTCATCCTCACGGAATTCGGAGAGATCCACTTGTTCAAAAGGGCCCACGGAGAAGCCGATATGTTCTGGTCCAACTTGCGTACTGCAGTGGTAAGTTACGATCTTCTTGGCGATATCCTTTGGGTCCTGGACTTCGTGAATGAGCTCCCCTGCACAGACAGCATTCATCTCCAGAAGACTGTCCTCACTGCTGAGATCAATAACAAATTCCGAAGACTCAGAGTGCCCATTAATCCCATTGACCTTCAGGCTCTCCAGCCCCTTCTTGTTCGAGTTTGCCTTCGTTGTCCTCCTCATGGCATCTCCCAAAGTCCTCCCGCACTTGATTATTATCTCCCAAGTGCACCTCATCGCCGGATTATCAATGCAAGGAAATATGCAACTCGCAACGCCGCCAAACAGCGAATGCCTCGTATACACGTGTGGGTATTTCGTATCTCCATCCTGCACGCCTACCCAATGCAGGCCATCCCTGAAGCTCTTCACTGAGAATGGTATCGACACAGTCAGCGGCGCAAAACGTATCGACTGGTCCTCGCTCGATTTCGGAGTCAATATAGGTGTAGAGGCGGTAATCCCAGCCCCATTCGCAGTCACCGACGTCGCCCTCGCATTTACCAACGCCCTGTCCTTCACCGCGCTCGGCGCCTGCTCCGAGAAAGGATTGACGTCTTCGATTTTCACCGCCTTGGGCACATATATGGTCAACTCGCCCGGTATGATCCTGGTGTTGAGCAGCCCCTTCACCCTATCCTTCTGCATCTCATGCTGGTTCGCGCCCTGAATGATATAGTCCGGCACATTCACCCTCTCATAAGGGTCCTCATACATTATCTCCGCCGCGCGCCCATTAACCATCACTCCCCTCCCCGAAATCCGGCACTGTCGCGCATTGAACCTCAGTTCCCTGAGATCGCGGCGCTGCGGCAGGATCGTGATCTCAGTGCGTCCGACAATGCAGCGGCCCACAAAGTCGACCTCGATCTCGAGCTTCTGATGCGAGACAACGAAGCCGGGGGTGTAGTCCTCGACGGGCGCGGCGGCGCGTGGCGCAGCGGCCCCCTCCATCGTCGTGGTAGTTTTGGTGGCTATCGCGGTTGCGTCTCGGTGGTTGAGTGGCCGTCTTCACGACTCGCGCCCGGGCGTCGTGCGTGCAGCCTCATTCATATGCGCGCTGCCTTACGTGGGTTGAGATGTCATCGAATAGTTGCGGTGTTTGCGAGAGGGTTGTTGGGGTGGTTTTGCGCGTCGTGGGGCCTAGTTGAGAGGTTTGTGTAGATGGAGGGTTCAGGATGTGTCGCTGAGCTTGCGCCAAACCTGAGGATCGCAGGGTCAGTCAGGCCAGAGGCTACGGCCTTGCGCTGATGGTGAAGTGATGAAAGCTACTACGGTAGGTGAGGTCAAAGTACAGTTCTGTTTATTGTACTTTATTATGGGAATGTATATCTACTGGAGGACGCTGTGATTGTCCAAGGCGCTCACTCGGCAATAGTGGAAGCTCTAGGAAACTAGGAAACGCGACATTTATTTGCTCTGAACTCAAGCTGTGAACCATGCACTCCACCGACCGATTGCTTGGCAAGGCCACCAAATTATATAGATCACGTGCGTCACATGTATCAAACAAATATTTTGGTTTTTGGTAATTGTTCTTGTCTTATGTACAGGGTATCGGATTATTCAATATTCTGTACGGCAATACCTCAAGCAATCCAACCAGCAATAGTAATGCATAGCTCATACAAAGACCCCAGTCTTGCCAACTCCAACGCCTGCGCCTCCGTAACCAAATTCATACATCACCTACTGCTTCCGTTTCACGTCAGTAGCTAAATGAAGCACTTTCGATTCGGCCCCGACATCACGGTTCATTCTTACCCAAGCTCTCCCGCCTAGCCCTCCTCTTCCTCCTAGCAGTGGTATCCTTTGCCGCCTCTTCCTTCAGCTCATCTGGAAGGTCAAAATCCGCTTCAGGCACATCAGGGATGGGATGACCCCACGCCGATACACTCCTCCCGCTTTTGCGCTGCTTTCCAAGTGCAGCTTGTCGCAAATGTGGTTTTTTGTAAAATGACGTGAATTCCTTTTCCACCTTATCCATAGGCAGTTCCTCAAACTCGACTTTTGCCCGCTTTTCCACTCTGCGTTTCGGTGTGTGGGGTGCTGAGCGAGCAATAGCCTCCTCGTGGAGCTGCATAGCAGCTGCGTGATCAACATCACTATAGTCCGGAGGGTCGCCATCGCTTTCTTCGCCCTCATCGTCTTCCTGAGCTGCCTCCGCCAACGCCTTCTCCTTCTCGAGCTTACGGCGTTTCTCTTCCTCTCTCCATGACCGGAACTTATCAAGAATCCCCTGGCACCCCTTGATGAAGTGTTCTCGAGCCGGCTCAAACTCCTTCTTCTTGCTCTCAGTTATCCCACTGACGCCCATCACTTTCAACCAGTCATGACCCTGCAGCCCTTCGAGCAATCGAGCGACTTGGTCTTTCTCATGCTGGGCCCGCCCTTTCTCGGAGTTACGAATTGACATTTCCAATCTCTTGCCGCGTCGATGTGGAACATCATAATATATATCCGGCAGAGGGTCTGACTGTGGGTTTGCCTTTGTATGCCTATCCAAAAACGTGAAGTCCACCTTCTGTGCCTGATACAAGTCATTGAACAGCGAATCACTGAAATCCTTAAACGCCGTCTTGCTTGTACCATTCCCCAGTTTTTGTTTTTTAGGACTCGAATTATTCGACGGCTTTTGTTGTGTCGGAGGGTTGCTATCGGAAATTATAATGGATGTCCCAGCATCAATCGACTCTGTAGAACATTAGAAACTGACCTCATAATCAAGCAACATCCAAAACTTACGCGTCTCCTCAGCAGCCTCATTCCCAATCACGACATCGTAATCTGGAAAATAAGACGCCAATTCACTCTTAAACCTCGTCCCCTCCTGCGACCTCAACTTCCTCGTCTCGCTCTTCGTGTCTGCCGCCCCATCAGGCTGCAGCCTTTCCAGCTCATGCTTAATCCCATTACTCGCCTTCTCCACATACTTTGGCAGCACTCTCTCCCCCGTCCCCTCCTCCCTCCTCGTCTGCCGCTGCGTCAAGCCCTCATTCAATTTCGCCGGGGATTTTGCGACCGCACCAGCACCAGCTAACTTCCTAGGCTGCACAGCCCTCGGCCTCGCATCACCCTCAATCGCGCCCCTCGCCTTCTTAATCCCGATCCCTTCCCCGTCGCTCAGCTTCCTCGGTCGCTTCAGCGTCTTCTTCGCCTTCGTATTCTTCTCGTCGATGATGATGTGGTGCGTGGCGTCGCGGGGATAACCAATGTTATGATCCGTCTCCGCTGGGGCGACTCTAGGCCTTCGACTCGGTCGCGATGGAGGGACGGACGCCATGAATTGAGGAGGTGCGTCTATGGTGCATGTTTCGATAATCATTCGGGGGGTTTGTTCGCGGGTGTGTGTTTGTTTTTTTCGATTGAGGAGAGCAATGAGTGAGATGGAATGGGGTTTGGCTTTCTCTAGTAGTATTCGTCGTGCGTTTTTGGGGGTTTGGGGGGTACTTCCCGATGCCGCTGAGTTGGGATGGGACAGGGCAGGGAAGGAAACGTTTACTTTGGGTGCGGGTCGAGACGAGGGCAACTACTGGGTCTGGACTTGTTCAGGTAAGTGAAAGAAGCACTTTAGGACAGTTTAATTCATTTTATTTGGTATGTGTAAATACCTGTTGCATAGTTGCGTGCTTTGTCAATCGTGTTTTGCTCGTTGAGCTGTCGCGATATCCTAGCGACGTCTGACCACTGCCAAAGACCTGAAAAGGTACTTCTTTCGCCTCGTCATCAGTGTACGTGATTACGGCAACAATTAATATAATAATGAATTGAATCGCCTGGAATTATATTTATTGCGCTAGTGATTTTTAACAACTTGGTTTCTCAAAAATTAAGCAAAGAAAAGAGATTCCATTGTGTAGCTTTTCAGTTATAAACTCTCAGACACGAGTCACTTCAGCGTCTGGGAGGTATATATAGGGATAATTTTTCTCTTAAAAAAATCTTGGTCTATAGCGAGCATCTAATTGGTTTCTATAATATAAACAGCAAAATACAAATGGGTATCATCATCTCTATCTGCCTCTGACAGCAATCTATGCCTTCTATATAACCATATAGTCTCCCCCCTATACCCTCCATCACTCCCTCTCCTCACCTCTCCCCCCCCCTCTCCCTCGCCAAAATCCCAATATGCAACCTCCTCAAAAGCGATCCATCCCCCTTATCTTCCCCCCTCTGCGCCCCCAACACCCTCCTCTCCCTCTCCGCACTCTCACTCTTATCCCTCTCCTCCTCCTCCCTCCGCTTCACCTCATCAGGACTCACTATCTTATCCCTCCCATGCAAAAACTTGCCCATCACCTTCTTTCCTCTCTTCCGCGTCTTCGCGTACGCTTCTAGCCCTACTAGCACCGCGTAGGAGCGCGAGATGGAGACGTGGGACATGTCGACTCCGCCTTCTTTTAGGGAATGCATGAAGGCGCGGAACGAGGAGACAGGTGGGCGGTAGTGGCCTGACAGCGGTGACAACTGGTCTAGCCTCCCATCTTTAATCTTGATCAATCCCGCGGCGGATATCCTTGAACCGTGTAGGAAAGAAGAGTGTTGAAATGCACCAGACTGTTTGATACCGACGTAGAGACGGAAATTGGTGTCTGCAACGAAGATCCAGGTGTTCTTCTTGACGGAGCTGCGAAGGAGCTTGTTAAAGATTGTAGAAGGGGAGACGTGCTTGATTTTCTTGACGCCGCGAGCGTTGTCGAAGTTGCCAGTTGCGTAGTGGTGGGCTGCGGCATCTTCTTCGGAGTCGGACGAGGATGTGGAGGTAGTGGTACCGGTATGTGATGGTTCTGTTAACCTGTCGTGGTCTTCGGGTTGGAACATTGGAGCGTCGCTGCCCACTGGCACTATACCGTGGAGACTGTCCCTATACTTGGTAGTCGTATCGATTCTCGCCCCATCCTTTGCCCAACAAAGTCTCCCCTCCACATCAACCTTGACCAGATAATCAAGTCTCTCCTCCTTACTAAGATACCTCACCCTCTCCTTCTCCAGCGTCTCCCTCGGACACCCCGCACACTCAATCCTCTTTCCCTCTCCATAATCCAACCAATAAAAGAAATTCTCCTTCGTATCCGCCTTCTGCCACTCCTGGTGGTACGTCCGTAAATTAGCCCCATACCGATGCCTCACATCCACCATTTCAAGCCAATACTGCAAATCCATCGTCATCGCTGACTTCACTCTCTCCTCCTTCTTCTCGGCTCTTAACCTCCGAATCTCCTCAGCCGTCTCATCCTCCCCACTACTCTCACTGCTCGAATCCTCATCATTCGCCGCCCTCCTCACTATCGTGCCGACTTTCGTCCAATTCGCCCGAGCATCACTCAACCGCTTCCCCGAACCCGAAAAACCGCTCGTCGGACTATCCGAATTCCCAGTCCCTGGCCGAGTCGCGGTCTCATCAAAACTGCTCCTCGGCCTCGGAGTGATCAGATTAAGATACCTCGCCTCCTTAAACGCCTCAACCCACCTACTCCCCGGATCAAGTCCCCACCCTCTCATCTGTCTTCTCTCTCTGTACCCCCTGTAATTCCTCTGTATCACCTCCGCCGCCGCATGTCTGTCGCCCTCGCTGTAAGTCCGCTCCGCAGAGAGGATCCGGTGGGTTTTCTCATCTTCTTTCTTGATCTGCACGGACTCGATGCGTGCTAGCTCTGAGGCGGGAGGGACGGGAAGGGAGTCGATGTAATCTTGGTGTGATGAGTGGCGGGAGCTTATGGAGGCGTGGTGGCTGTGTTTACGAGTTTCTGGGGGTCTGGTGAATTCGGGGACCGCGGATGCCTCGGAGGAAGTTGCATCTTGTGGTTGATGGCCTGAGGAGGATGGGTCGTTGGCTTCCATGGTGGTATTATGTTGGTAACTCGTATTTTCACCCCGCCTGTTTATTTCTGTCGATGATGGGGTGACTGAGTCCCTGCCAAGTAAATGAAGTGTATAAAAGTATGAAAAACCGATATCGGCTAAGAAGCATACTTCGATCTCATGACAACATCCTAACTATGGGAGAGACTTTAAGTATCGTACGGTATAGCATATACCCTTCTTCAGATTTCTTCAAACCCGAAAGATCCGTGATATGGAGACCAACGAACCAACGATAGCCATGGGACTTACGTATCATGCACCAAACATCAGCCTTACTTCCTGATGGCGCTCCACCTGCATGTGTTGATCCCCGTTGGCGCTGGTGGCGCTGCCGGGATGTGCTGTTTTGGCGGGCCATTTTTACGAGCCCCAAGGCTGCCCAGCCTCGTGATGACGCGGACTTCTCGGTTTTTGGGCGTTGGGTTCGACATCGAGATGGTTGTTGATAAGGATGGTAAATAACTTTGACTATCAGTCACTTTAAAGTCAGATTTGCCTCAGGACTTCAACTGTTATAATGGTAGGCGATAAGAGTGAAATCCTGATATCTTGCCAGCCATTCGCAAACGTCCATACTGTAAAGGAACCACCTGACATAGCCCTAAAAGGTGGAAGATCTAGATCCCAAGATTATGTTTCAGACGGTAGTTAATCATTTAGTCGTGTGCTTCTGTACCTATACGCGGAACAATTTCCAAGCTAACGTTGTTAATCCACTCCACCCACATTGGCGGCATATACAAGACAAAGCGGCTGCGAAATGTCTCGCAAGCCTGTACCCAATGACCCCCAACACCATGTGCAACCCAATTATGTAAATAGAAAGTCCTTCATGACTGGTGAGCTGGAAAACTCGGGATTAAGAAGTATACAGCTGTGAAAACGTAGTTAGCATGTGCATCGTGGCGGTCGGGAAGCAGTTCTTGGCTTCGGGCATACTTTAGAAAATACTGCAGTCCAATTCTTCGTTGATCCAAGAACTTGGGCCGGAACTTAGAGACGACACCCTTTGGAGGTAGGGGCGGCATGGATGCCTCGGAGAGTGGGAATGTCATGAGAAGGTTGCGCCGCAGTGTGTCGAACTCCGAGTACCGCTTTCGTATGTTTATTTTGCTTCCCTTGATAAACTGTCAGCAATAGGACATGTATACCAGGGATCGACAGTCGCCTACACTTAGTGTTTCTATCGTTATGTTCCACACCACAAACGCGCCTATGCCAGTTCTATTGCCATTGACCACCGCATGCTCGTCAATCGTGACACTCTTCGCCCAGCACGCATCGTTGCTGTCCGAGTATCCGGTAGTATTATCGTGTAGCGTGATGCCGCCATGTAAAACCGAGTCTACCGAGACCTGAGATGCGCTCCGCTTGTGTGACTGGACCCAGTAGGGCGGTGAGGTGATGGGGGATGATGTCTCGGTGGGAGGCGGGAGGGGTTGGGTCGGGGCTAGAAACGCTCTGCTTTCGTCGTCGCCATGGTCGACACTTTTGAATCCGTGGATGGGGAGCCTGCGATCACCAGCTACGTCCATCGACAGTTGCTCGGGATGGCGCTCTGGTAGATGGCTCTGTGAGCTTGTTTGTGTGTGTCGTGGTCTTTGTTGACCAGATCGGGTCGGTGAGACTAGAAATGTGAGACTCGATAGTCAAAGGCGCTGCACCCCTGTCGCCACCACGTCAGCGGGTGTCGTTGAAGAATTGGCTGGCTTAGGAAGGTGGTTAGGGCACAACAGCCGTCGCAGAGCAAGTCGTGCTATGGCCTTGAAGTCGCGCGATTGGAGTCTGGTAGCGACCAAGATCGGAGAGATTGAATATACATGTGGATATTTGGAGATTGTTGGGCTACTACGACTCGAGAATCTGGGGAAGGCGCGCGGCCCAAAAATTGAGACGCCATACCGAACTCAGCCTAGCTGTGAGTTATGATGACAGGGGTAGTCTATTTAGTGCATGAAATGCGGAGGAGAACGAGGCTCTGCCAGCCTCGCCAATGACCGGGGTTATGATTGGTGGGCAATTGTTGACAAGGATGGCCTTGCAAGGAATACGGAGAACGACAGATAACATGACAGATGGCACATACAACTTTTTTTTCACTGGTCGGTGTTCGGTCAGTGCTCAGTCAGTGCTCAGGGGTACAAACAGTCCATTCCCAACTAAGCGGATGAAGCGGCTTTCCACTCCCACAAGTAATCTCAACGCCGCTGTATTTTATGAATCTCGGTGCTGGGTCTTTTTATGTTTTACGGCGGCACGGCACGGTTTCTATTATTATCTTATTATCGTATTTGCCACATACTCCGTACTCTAGAATACTCTACTCCCGCATGTCGTGCAGCAAAAGAAGAACTTTCCATCAACCCCGCATGTTTGGATACGAACCTGTCTCCAATCATTACTGGGATTTCATTGCCGCTGCTGGAGATAGAGTAAAACAACCCTGTCTGCAGCTGCACAAGCTTGTCAAAACACGGCGGAAACTACCCAAATCTATCCACATCTACCCACACATCCCTGATTTCTTGAATGGCACGCCTCTTACTAAGTAAATATTGCCTTCCAACATACCGAACTATGTGAGACTACTTGTCTCTAGACTCCTGCCTCCATCCTCCTGCGTCCAACTGCGTCTTGATTAGAGTGCTTGTATATGTTTATACGAAGCCTTCCTCCGTCATTACCTCCACTTCCTGTTTATTTTTATTCCTTTTTTATGCCATGTGCCATGTGCCAAGGGTGCGAGGACTCACTAATCTCAATCATCCCCAACACAAACCTCTACTTCCAGCGCCCAGAATGATGTAAGGTGGTAAACGATATCGATCTTGATCTTGGGATCTACGGAGTACACTCTGTAAATGTGCTTTGGTTACTGCAAACGTACAACGGAAGACAATATACCCGTGGTAGCTTCAATATCTACTCGTATCACAGTCCGTACTACTTCCAATGTTGTACAATTTATACACTCTATACAACTCTATACACTGCACACTCTCTGACGCTCGGGCTGCTCTGTGGCTTGGTACTGCAATCAATCACGGAAAGACCTGTCCCACTCTTCCTGTATCTCCTTCCTTACCTTAATGAGCTTCTTGTATCCCTACTCCACCCACTCCCTCTCCTCTCCTTCTCCTCTTCTCTTCTTCTTCTCCTTCCCAAGATAAGCTTCACCTTTCTAATTCCCAGTCACTCGCTGTCATATTCTTTCGCATTGCGCCTCTTTCTTCTCTAATCTAATCTAATACCTTCGTTTTCTTTTTCGTGCTCTTGAGATTTAGCTTTTCTGCAGCCACCAAATTACCTCCTAGATCGTGAGTCCTCCCACAGCCTCTACCGCACGCTGAGTCTGTCCGCTGCCAATTGTGCAAAAAGGACGTGTCGTAGGCATATGGATAGCTAACATTGATATCGATAGAACTATTTACCTCCCTTTATACAAATATAACTACGCCTTTACCCCTTCATACGAAAAATCACTCAAGATGTTCTGGTCCAAGGTCTTCGGCGTTGCCGCCCTCGCAGTCACCGTCGCTGCCCAGGAACAGTACTATATTGACCCATCCTCCGTGCTAATCGCAACAAGAGGTTTGCATTCCCAACAACTAGCTGCTTCATGCCTATACTAACTGCTACAGAGGTGTGGTGCAATGATCAAAGGAGTACCTGCCCGCTGTTGTGCACACAGTACCCAGGTGGCTCCATGACGACCGCCGTCAATGACTGTGACGCTGTAAGATACCATAATGTCTACCGACAATCACTCGGGCTCATCTAACACATCCCAGAAAACTTTGACATACGACTGCACCTGTGCCAACGGCCTGTCCCCAAACATGACCGAGTACAGCTTGACCATCCCCTTCCACGTCTGCATCGAATGGGGCCAGCAATGTGTGGCTGGCTGCGGCGGCGTCAACACCTGCCAGGCTGCTTGCACCGAGCAGCACCCCTGCGGTGCCCAGGATCCTTCGCGAGTCAACACCACGTCTTCTACCACCACCAGCGGCGCAGCAGCGGCAACCAGCACAGGCGCAGTTGTCCACGACGGGTTCGGCACCGATAGCACAGATCAGTCCACTACGGTGGCCAAGCCCAATGCCGCCCAAGCAGCTCTTGATATCGGGAGAAGCTTCGGCCTGTCCATTATCTTTGCTGGGCTCTTCGCGGGCTTTGGATTATTCATGTAGATGACCTTTGCCGGGTTATGAACATGATGATTCTCGACTCTTCTCTTCACCTCTTCCTCACCATACTGTATCTCGTTCGATTTTTTTTTTTTTTTGGCGCCGCGCTTGACCATCACTCTCACTTTAGCGCTGCATATAATCCAGTCCTTTCTGCGAATGATAATTGGGGGGGTTCCTGGGAGTAAGTAATTGCCATATTTGAGGCTGGAGTGCGATGGGCAAAGTCGAAAATGGTGGTGGGGGACGGCGGTGGTTAATACAAGTTGTGGAGTAGGAATTGTGACGTTTTCTCTTGAGAGCTTTTTGGCGTTATTATATTTGCTTTTTGGATTTGTGACGTTTTGATTTTCCAAGGTGTCTGGGTTTCCGTGCGCTCGAGTAGCTTTTTTTTTTTTTTTTTTTTTTTTTTTTTTTTGGTTCAGATCAGATCATGTAAAAGCATTCTTCGTTGTTAATTGTTGACAAATATTAAGTTCATCATCTCAGCATCTTCAGCTTCCATCTTCCTATCAACATCACGTGTGATCCTCACAGGCAGGGAGCCAGTTACCAGTTTCCATCGACATCCCTTACAGTGATAGATTCTGTGGAGCCAGTACGTGTACTTGAGTATTTTCTGTTTGGTCGAGGATCCATTGTTTCCCCGCCGAGTATAACCAGTAATAGAGGGAAATATAGTGCCCCCGGTCACATGCCAAACCTCAACAAAAAATATTGCTCGTGACGACTGAAGTGGTTTAGTGGCGGGGGGTGTGATCAAAAAATCTCAGGGTCGTCCCTGGCTTCCATCGGGAGAGAGCGAACGCCCAGAAATTAAGGTGCACTACCACTCACCACTGATTTAATTGACTGGTGATTGACTTTCTAGTGTGCGATCCTCCTTCCTACTGTATTTATTTTATACCCAGGCACCTACCACCTACCACCACCAACGAACTTCTCTGGCTAGCACCGCCGTACTCTTTAATATCCGTTTCCTTTGGCCCGCCTTTCCTATATCCTAGATTTCTGTTGAAAAATAGCATGTCTCCGTCCTTTAAACCCCCATTTGCTCTCTAAATAAAACTCTCTTCTACTCTTCACCAACCCTACATTTTCCAAAAGTCACACACAAGCCACGACGAACCACACACCCCTGTGCGCCCAGTGTCCCACCTTAAAAAGTCCCACCTCAGTGCACACGGTTCACACAGCGGCGATAGGACCAAGAATAGCTCGCGCAGTGCCCATAGCTGCGAACCAGGGGGGGTGCGCACAGCGGATATTATTTCACGTCTCTCAACCGCCATCCTCTCCCCCAAACCCGGAGACCGGAGCGGAAGAAGACGAAGCCACAAGCGCGGGCTGCCCACGATGTCTTCGAGCAAAAGTAAAGCCCACTTGCGGCTGCGTTCAGATTCCAACCGGACGACCTTCACTAACATGCTGGCGAGTGTAGAGGCTGCTGCGGCAGAGTCGCTGAGCGAGGATGCGCTGGTCCACCTCAAGTCGTACAAGTACTCTAGCGTCGATGAGAGCTATATTTCGAATTATATCCTGAAACACTACGTACGTCCCAACAACGCACTCAGAGGTCTGAGAGATTGAGAATACAGGTTAGCTGATCAAAGGGATATAGTGGAATGCATGTGTGGAATTCCTACCCTTGTGGCTGGCGCCGAACATGGTGACGCTGCTGGGTTTCTTCTGCATTATCAGTAATGTGATTTTCCTGGTTATATGGCAACCCGAGATGAATGGACAGGTACGCAACACATCCCCTACATTCTCCAGCGCGAGCTACAGCTTATGCTCGAATTTAGGACCCCTCATGGCTCTACTACAGCTTCGCCTTCGGTCTCTGGGCCTACTCGACAATGGACAACATCGACGGCAAGCAAGCGCGCCGCACCGGCACTTCCAGCCCCCTGGGTGAGCTCTTCGACCACGGAATTGACTCGTTGAACTGCACTCTAGCCAGTCTCCTCGAGACCGCCGCCATGGGCCTCGGCAACTCCAAAGCCGCCATGTTCACAGCCCTCGTTCCCTGCATCCCTATGTTCTTCTCAACCTGGGAGACATACCACACACACACCCTCTACCTAGGCGTCATTAACGGCCCAACTGAGGGTCTCATAATCGCCTGCATGATCATGATACTCGCTGGCCACTTCGGGCCCGCCATCTGGACGCAACCCCTCACCGACTTCTTCGGGACCGCCTTCTTCCCTTCCTCCCTCTCCGCGATAACCTTCCGTGACGTCTGGGTCGGAATCATCATTCTCACTCTCTTCGGCACCCAAATCCCCTTCTGCGTCCTAAACGTCGTGCGCGCACGCCGCCGCGACAACCTACCAATCGCACCAGTCTTCCTCGAGTGGACGCCAATGATCACATTCACCGCCGCCGTCGGCGCATGGCTGCTCTCCCCCCACTCCACGCTGATGGCCGAGAACCACCTCGTCCTCTTCTGCCTCACCATGGCTTTCGTATTCGGTCGCATGACCACGAAAATCATCCTCGCCCACCTAACGCGCCAACCCTTTCCCTATTGGACCGTGATGCTCTGGCCTCTCGTTGGAGGCGCAATAATCTTCAACCTCCTCCCCTTCCTGGGCTTCCCCGCGCTTACCGCAGGCATGGAGCTGCTGTACCTGCGCGCGTACTTTGTGTTCGCCGCCGTGGTGTATTTCCGCTGGGCGTTCCTGGTGATCAACTCCATCTGCGGGTATTTGGGGATTAACTGCCTTACGATCCCGGAGGTGAAGGCGAGGGATTTGGAGAGGGAACGGAAGTTGGCGGAGACGAGTAGGAGGGGGGAGAGGCTCAGGAGTGGGAGTTTGAGGGGGGGGAAGGGGTATGTTGGGGATGTGGCGGATGCGAGGGGGAAGGTGCATTGAGTGGTGAGTTGGTGATATGGTAGATGGTGGTGGAGGTGGAGGTGGAGGTGGAGGTTGTATATAGCCCATGCATGACGGAAAGGGGGGGTATAGAATGGAGATAGAAGGACCTAGAAGGGGTCAGAGCTGTGGTGGTGGAAAGTAATCCAGAGAGACGTGTTTGCATAGCGTGCGAGCGAGTGAGCGATGCTGCATCCTTGCGAGAGCATGCGAAGGGGTTTGCTTGATAGAGATGATGGGTGGATGTTGGGTTGAAAAAAAAAAATGGAGATTCGAGACGGTTTATGGCTTATGAAAATATTGAACTATACAAATCCTGGTTAATACATATAATTACTGCCTTAATGCCAATGGCTTTGATACCAATACAAGGGGATGGGGATTCGCGTGGTTTATTGGTATCAACTCTATGTATAGCTTCAGGATTATTAAGGCACACACTCGAGTACAGTCACTGATAACATGAACACAGCCTAGTAGGTATTCACCATCGTCATATGCTCAAGACGCTATGTACACAAACAACCTCCCCGTTTTCCGTCCCCTTACCACGCCACCAGTAGTCAACGCTCACACACTGAAGCAGTAAGGTATGCAGGCTTCCAAACAACACAAAACAAACATCAACCAACATCACGAACTCACCCCCTCCCCCTTCCCTTATCCCACTGCTCGTATTTGCGTAATAACATACCCCACCCTCATCACATCGTCAACGAACGCGCCTATCCATGCTTCATGAAAAAAATACTGCGTCAAGTCGTGCGTGTCTTCCACTCCCACCCCGCCAGCTGCTTCATGCTATGGGAATATGAAGAGGATGGATGAGGATGAGACGACTTGGACGTGGGGTTATCGTCTAGACCCGCACCGGGGCCGTACTTTGAGTGTGTGGTGTTTATGATTTTGTTGGTGCTTCGAGCGCGGCCGCCTCGGCGGCGCGGACGGGCGCGAAATAGGGGTGTGCCATTGCCTCCTTGGCTGTTAGGCGCTCCTGTAGAGGTGTTAGAGATGGATCTTTGGGTTAGGTGATACGAGTATGGCAGGAACGCACCTGATGATCGTATCTGAGTAACTTATCCAAGAAGTCAATAGCCTCATTGCTGACATATTTCTGGTTCTCCGCATTTACGAAGCTATTCCAGTTCTTCTTCTGGAAGCGACCGAGGATATCGTCGTACTGCGCATCCAGCTCGATCTCATACTTGTCGAGGTAATCGAACAGGTCCTCAGTGCCAAGCACCTTGGCGATCTTGACCAGTTGGTCAGAGTTGCTGTTGCCGTGGAAGAAGGGCTCCTTGATGAAGATCATGGATGCGAACATGGCGCCTAATGACCACATGTCCAGCGAGTAGTCGTATTCCTGGAAATCGACCAGGAGCTCGGGGCCCTTGAAGTAGCGTGATGCGACGCGCACGTTGTACTCGGTGCCTTGATGGTAGAACTCTGCGAGACCCCAGTCGATGAGGCGAAGCTGCTGAATGTTAGAAATCCTACACGATTGTAATATGGTACGTCGTCATCTAGCGGGGTAACGTACCTTGCGGTTCTCGTGGTCAATCATGACGTTGTGAGGCTTGACATCCCTGTGCATGATGCCCTTGCTGTGGCAGTAGTCGAGTGCCTATCGGGACTTTGTCAGAATACACCTCCCTACTCATCCAGTGATTTATCATACCTTTAACAGCTCGAAGATGTAATATCGGACATCGTAATCGACGAATTTGCGGTACAGGGTCCTGAAATCAGTGTTGTTGACATACTCGAAGACCAAGCTTGGTGTTTTGCTCTGCATTAAGAATGAGCTGTCGTTCTCATTGTCTGACATGATGAGGCCCGTGGAAGCACTACGACCAGAGCCTCCTGGGGGGAAAGAATCGAAAACGCCAATACGAAAGGAGTGATTTACTTGGCTGTCCCTGACAACATCCAGCAGTCCCACAATATTTGGCCCGCCCGACAGATTTTGCAGAATCTTGATCTCTCTCTTTATCTTCTTCTTCTTCACCGGCTTGAGCACTTTGATGACACACTTCTGGTAGTTGGCGACGTTGATGCCCTCAAAAACCTCAGAGTATTTTCCGCGTCCTTGGGGTGGGGGTTAGCTCATATTCGAAGGCGATAGATGTTTACGCGTACCAATCTTCCGTACGACCTCGTAGTTCTCGAGCACGCCCCATGTGATGTTGACGCTGTCGTAGTCCCAGTATGCCCTCGGCATGTGCTGGTTCACATCTGCATATACACGCGCCATTTTGCAGCTGTTTTCTAACGCACTGCGCGAAGCGGGTATGGGCAGTGGTATCAGCTTCGGAGTAGGCAGGAAGACCTGACGTCGACCGCGGGCGGCCTTGCGACAGGGTCGTGTGGGGTTGTGTGCGGGGTCGGTTTCTGCGCCAAGTGATGTTTACGTCGCTGAGATGAAACTGTGCCGATAAATCGTGTCCGTCGTAGAAGAACAAGTCCCCAGTATGAGCGACGAGGATGAAGAGAGGTGGGGGGTAGATCAGCAGGTATAGAGAAGTCAATATCTGGAAGTGAAGAACCCCTCGATGTTGAATCACGCTTTAGCGAGGAGGCTCAGCGATCTGAGCCTCAGGCTCTCACCCTTAGATCTCAAATGGGAAAGTATCATCCAGAACAAGTGCTCTTCGTCTACGTATTAAATGATACATATAATGCAAAATTTACTCTAAATTCCTTGGAAATTTCCAGAGCAATTATATATTTTTTATTTCTCACTGAGCTGTGAAATTTCGAATCTTTCATTTATGCATTGTGTGTGCGACACCCTCCTTACATCACCGGGGACCATTTAGCACCGCCTGGAAACACCTCAAGGTTTGTCCGCAAAAGGTGCCTGGGGCGGAATAAAACGCGCAGTATTTGCAGCTACATATTTCTGATATATTTGTTATTATGTTGTAGTATCAGGGCTGTTGATCTCGTGCTTGTTTACTTCATCGAAAGCTTATTGTTTGTTACCCCCCTCATAGATCAACAGATAGTGATCTAATCTAATCTTATCACTAGCGTTCAAGCTCCCCAATCGCCCGCCCTAGGAAAAACAAGAGGCCGAGCAGCTCTAATTAATTTACGTTCTGTTTCCAAAGTTCTCCAGCCCATTTACAAGTTTGTTTGCAAAGTACACAGGCTCATAAGCTGTGGGGTCTATCACAGTTTTCAAGATGTTGTACGACCTTTGTATTCCATGGAGCAACGATACCCAATCCCTCCAGCGCGTCCTCTCTTTTCTCTCTGAGCGTATGTCTACCAACCTTTCCAGTCTCAAGGCTCCCGCTGACCCCACTAGTCAATTACTCCGTCGTCGCTCTGGACCACAGCATCACTGGCGCCATCCCCTCAAAGATAGTCTCGTCAATCCCGTCTCCCCTCCCATTCCCCACGCCCCCGAACCTCAAAGTCCTCACCCGCTGCACAGTCACCCTCTCCGACCCCTCGCACAACCACCGCCTTCCCTCCCTCGCTCAAGCATACGACATCCTCGCTGTGCGCCCCACAACTGAGAAAGCCTTCCTCGCGGCCTGCCTAACCCTCACCGACGCCTCGCTCATCAGCCTCGACCTCACACAGCGCTTCCCATTCCACTTCCGCCCGAAGCCTCTGATGACCGCTGTGAAGCGCGGAGTGAGGATCGAACTATGCTATAGCCAGGCGTTACAGGGCGGCAGTGTCGATAGGAGGAACGTTATTATGAATGTGCAGAGCATAGTGCGCGCGACATCAGGGCGGGGATTGGTGGTTAGTAGCGAGGCAAGAAGCGTGCTGGGCGTGCGTGCTCCGGCTGATGTGGGGAATTTGCTGGCGGTGTGGGGGTTGAGCGGAGAACGAGCTGTAGAGGCGCAAACTATAAACCCGAGAGCTGTTGTGGTGAATGAGACGATCAAGAGGACGGGTTTCAGAGGCGTGGTCGATGTTGTGGATGGGGGACGCAAGGCCGTAGAGACCGAGAAGTCAAGCAGCAAGGAAGCTGGGAAGGGCCAGACTAATGGGAAGAGAAAGAATGAGCAAGCGGAGGAGGCTGCTCCGACTATCAGCAAGAGGCAGGCGAAGAAATTGAAGATGGAAGCCTTGAAAGCGAGCAAGGAGGCGAATTCTGGATCTGCAACACCATCGAAAGATAGTGTTACCTCATGACCACAGAATTTATGAAGGCACCGCCAATTATATCACGACACCGCACCGATTACGGTCATAACCAACATCACGAATCACCACCAAGCCTTTAAGAACAGGTTTATACATAGACCACGAAGTATCTAAAGAGAAACAAGGTGGTATCAATTCAATCTACTCTACAAGGCTAGAACCGCAAGTGGGAAAATACTCAAACACTCAAAAAGCACGCCACCAAGAAAATCTACCTCCTCCCGAGGTGTCCCAGCGCTACCGCGCTCGCGAGCGAATACGTATTGATATCGATCGGCGCTGGTGGCCCGCCGCCATTCTCTACCGCCAGAGCACCAGGAACAGGTGGCGCGATGGTGACGGCAGAATCTGGGCTTGTTGTTGTCGTTGGCTGCGCACCTGTATCCGTCGTCGCAGTTTCTGTCTGTGAACTTTCTTCGAATGCTCCCGCTGCGCTCGCTGAGATGGAGGGCTGGGCTTCTGTCGTAGCTGCGGTATCCTGGGTTGCTGTGCCCACAACTGTTGTGTCTGTTGGCTGGCCCGAAACGTCTGTGGTAGTCGTGGTGTCGGAGAGACTCGATGTATCACCTTGGGCTACCTGCAACAGAGTTGTATCAGGTCGAGCTGCGTTTACCGCAGCATTGGTAGAAGTTTGCGACTCTATGGCCGCCACCGAAGAAGTCGCCTCCACGGCCCCCGGCTGGGACGCGGCGCCGGCGTCTCCTTGCGCTACGGCGGCAGTTGAACCAGCCTGCGATGCGAAAGTAACTACCGTCTGTAGTGTCGTCAACGGGTCCGCCGCTGCGGCGGCGCCTACGATTGGTGCTGCGATTTGTATGCTTGCGGCTGCTGGGAAATCCTGAGCGCTACAGAGACAATGGCAGCTGCCGCAGACGCCATTGGCGTCGATAATTCCCATGCCATTTCCGGAACCGGTCGTGACAGAAGATGGAGCTGCTGCTTCGGCGCCAACTACTGCTGCGGAGGGCTGTGTGTTTTGAACTACGGCGGCTGAGGACGCTGCGGCGAGCCCATCCTATGAGAATATTAGAATGTGTAGATAGTGAATGAAGCTAATAACTTACGGTTGTCGTGCAAACACCCGGCTCGGTGACAGTAACTGTGCTCGGGGGAACAACAGCGGCGGCCTGTGCTTGTTGGGTAATTGTAACAGCTGGAGCCTGCATTGTCACGGTGACGGCTTCTGCTGCCCCGACCTTTTCGGTGACGGTGACGTGCTGTGTGACTATCTGCGCAATTGGGGTAATTGTGACTGTTGGTGCATCCCCGCCGCCAAAAACCGTCTCGGTGACGAAAGAGAGTTGGACCCTAATAGCCCGTTAGCTCCAACAGAGGCGTTTAGAACAAGATAAACATACCCCTTTTCTCCGCTCTCATTGGCCTTGCCGTTATCAACCACCTCTGTCTTAGTGACAGTGACGGTTTTATCATTGTCCTGGGCGTTGGCATTGTTGTTCCCATTGTTTCCACTGATATCAATTGTCAAGATTTGTACCACATTTCCCTGATCTTTCTCTTGATCTTTCTTTTGATCTTTCTGAGATCCCTTATTATCCCCACCATTCTTGTCTTGATTCTTCTTGTTGTTCTTGGTATCTTTGCTGGTTTTATTTCGACCGGTGCTGGAATCGAGACCAGTCACCACTGCCGCGGCCGCTCCTGCTACAGTCTCGGTGACGACGACAGTGGTTTGTTGACCGCATGTCTCGCCAGCATCTATAGTCGCAACGTCTGATGCCGCCGCCAACTCTTGAGCATCGATTTTTTGTTTGCTGGCTTTCCCATTTTTGTTTCCATCTTCATTCTGGTCCCGGTTCACATTCCTTGGGAGTACACTATGTATCTTCCCTATATCTAGACGAACGTGAGAGTCGAGAGGGTCGGCTTGAGCAATAGCCAAGAGACTAAAGATGATTGACAGTACTATTGAATTGCGCATGGTGATTAAGTTGAAGCTTGAATTAAAAATGAGTGAGTGTGAAGTCGACAGACCAGCCGCGATTAGAAAAAGAGCGTAGAATGCGTGTCCGGCACTTCGCAGAAAGCAAGTAAGAAGATAACGACAAGAAGGAAGAGATGGAAACAAGAATGAAAAGAAGGAGAGCAGCCAAGTGGGAGATGTACTTCGGCAGACGTAAGATTAAGAAACGCACAGGAGCCGTGGAGGTGGCATTGGTCCTGAGCTGTGGGGTAGAATATCCCCGCCAGCGTCAACAGTTCGCTCACCTGTCTATGGAAGGGTAGGAGGGCAAATGAGAAGGCTGATTGAGTGAATGGTGGGATCTAGTACGTTAGACTTCGCGCTCTGGCGAGGCCTGTCCGCATGGCAGCACATATTTTTGAGCTTGGTGGGAACGAGATCCACCAGTGGCATCGTACGAGATTTTGTAATTTTCCGGGATATCGGTCTCAGGGTGGTGAGAGGCTGGGCTTCTGCGACATGGCGTTGCGACTGGTGATGGCGAGGCTCGGCGACTTGAAGCATGCCGCGCTGCCATGACCCCCGCGCTCAGACATGTCAAGTTTCATACGAGAAGTTCGAAACCCCCCTGGTATGGGAGGCCTGTTCGTCGCAATTTTTGCAGAATTGAGTTTGAATTGTACGTCAGCAATGCTTAGAAGGAATATTAATTGCACTAGCGCTCTTGTTTAAGAAAATAGTTTCTGATATGGTTACTCAAAAGCAGTGAGATTGAAATGGTCGACGTCCATGCTGGGTGGGTAAGGCTGTGTTTGTGTTTCTGGAGATAGTGTCAGCCTTGCATGCTGTTATCTGGTCGTGTGCCACATGTGCCTCTTGCACAATTAGTAGACAAAAAAGAACGCAACAGAGAATATATAATACAAAAAAACCTGTGGCAATTTGGAATGTCATCTGAAATTATCCTTAGTCTTGGCTCGTTATGGTGGGTGGTGATTCTAGTGACACTCATGCCGCCGGAGTCATTGAGCAAGAAGATAGCCACTGTCAAATAACAGGGCAATAATTGTCATATTGAATATTCATAAGTAGAGATAAATTTGGGAGTGAGCTAGCTGGCTTCAAAATGAATTTCTGCGCTTGGTTGACATGATCTCTTATCAGGAGCCTGGCCCTCTCGATCCGGAGTATACCTCAGTATGTACCCAATAAGCGATAAGCGCAATCGGCGCTAGTCCAGGTCCATCTTCTGGCGACAGATGTCAATGAGGCCATTCCGGATCCAGCAACTATATTTATTTCATCAGCCTCGTCACAACATCGCCATCGCCGCAACCAACTCCATTTCTTGCAGCTCCGACCTTGTGCCCCTGGGGTCTCTGTTACTAGCGTGATCTCTGAGTACTGCTGTGTTTTACAGCTTTCCATTAGCGTTGCCACTGAGCCGCAAGGAAGACCGGGTGAACCTGCCGTGCTAGCTCGCGCAGAATCGGATATTGTCAAAGATGCAGAAAAAGGACATCGAGGAGCAGCTAGATCTGCTGAAGGCGGCGATCAACGAGAAACAGCCTGCAGACAATGTTATAAATATCTTAACAAAGCTCAAGGCTGAGGTTGTGCCAACAGAAGACATTCTCAGGGTAAGACCCCTCCACACCCTACACCCTGATGTGATGGTGGCGTTAGAAGGCATCAGAGCAGACTGGCCTCTCTCCAGGGCCGATCTTGTCCTATATCAGAGCTGATATTCTTATAGAGCACCAAAGCTGGTATGATTGTGGCCAAGCAACGCGCGAACCCGGATAAAGCTGTGGCACGACTTGCCTCTGAAATCGTTTCGAAATGGAAGTCAATAGTTGAGGCTGAAAAAAGGAGGAAAGTGGGAGGGGCGAAGCCTGGAACTGCTTCACCAAGTAAAAACGTCGATGCATCGTCCCCAGCCCCACCACAGCCAACTACGGAGTCCGACGAGTGGAAGGGTGCTGATCCGTCGAAGCGCAAGTGGCAGGAGGATGGAGTGGACATTAAGCGCACCGGCGTGCCAACCCGAGACAACTGTGTCGGTCTATTATACAACGGGTTGGCTTTCATGTCCAAAGCAACCCCTACCAAAGTTATACTTAAAGCTATGGAAGTCGAAAAAGCGGCATTCGTCAAATACAAAGGCGATACTCCGGAGTATCGTGGCAAGATGCGCTCGCTCTTCCAGAACCTCAAGAACAAGCAAAACAAGGAATTAGGACCTAGAGTCCTGAGCAGTGAAATTGCAGCTGACAAATTTGTGATCATGACCCATGACGAGCTGAAGTCTGCTGAGCGGAAGAAGGAAGACGATGAGCTCCAGAAGGACAACATGAAAAGAGCCCAAGTCCCCATGGCGGAGAGGAGCATCAGTGATGCGCTTAAGTGTGGAAGATGCGGACAGAAGAAAGTCAGCTACAGTCAGGCACAGACCAGATCTGCTGATGAACCTATGACGACGTTTTGCGAGTGCACAGTCTGCGGAAACCGTTGGAAGGTATGTTTAACTGTTTTGCACTTGTGCACGCAGTTAATTTTGAACTATTTGAAGCTAACCCTACGTTCTAGTTCTCATGAGCTCATCGCCACTATCCTGCCCTTAAAGTGCGTTGTAGTCCCTCTTTGACACCGCGTCTCCCTTTGACTCGTCGCGCGGACAGTAATCACGGTACTCCGCATGTCCGCGGCAGGCAACATGTCTTGGCTTGTTTAGCCACCCAGCTGTATTGTGATATAAACACGAAGGGCATTCTGGCGCAAGGAGTTCCGGTTTTTGAGCCCCTTGGAGTCTGTCGAATGCCGGGTCATGGATATGGCTGAACAGTGGTTTGCAATACGGAGGCATACCATGGAGGTGCCTACATAGTAGAGCTGTATCCAGAATTATATACTTTACCAATCAATCACGGCCCCGAACTTTGTGATTCCTTCACGGTTTGAGCTCGAGGAGTTTAAGAAGCCCTAGATTTCCATGCTCCTCTTCTAGACCTTGGCTCGCGATCTCTTTCCAGAATTTGCTGAGGTGCCTATTCCCGCTGTCACAGAGTACTGTCACCACCCTTCCTCCTTTACCTTCCCTCTTTAATCTCAGAGCGGTGGATACCGCTGCCACGCAGTTAACGGCACTGCTGCTGCCAATGAAGATTCCATCCTTCTCCACTAACCATCTAGCCATTCTCATGGCCTGTGTATCCGTCACTTTGATTGCGTCATCGATCAACTCCATGCCCTTCTCAAAATTATTCGTCAGGCGATTAATCCCAATGCCCTCAACCATCGTATCGACCTGCTGGCGCCTTCTAGTTCCCTCTCGCTCATGGCTGGAGTACATGACACCAAACTTGACTTTGTTATATAACCCACTGCCTTGGGGATCAGCGAGTACAATCGAGACATCCTTCAATCCTACTTCCTGCTTCAAATACAATGCAACACCGCTGAGTGTCCCTCCCGTCCCTGCGCCCGAGACAAACGCCGCAATATCTCCCTGTGTCTGCTCAAAAACTTCTGGGCCGGTAGTCTCGAAATGGGCAGTCCAATTTGCCTCGCTCTCGAACTGGTTGGCGAAGAAGCCCTTGCTTCCATCCTTCCATTTTCCTGCGTGCTCTTCGGCCCGGCGACGAGCTAGGTTGACAAAATGGTCTTGGCTGGTGATAGGTGCAGGGGAGACGCGCTCGACTGTTGCGCCGAGATGGAGCAACAGCTCCACTTTCTCCATTGACATGTCCGAGGGCATGCAAATGTGACATTTATACCCCTTCGCTCTTGCCAGAACCGCGAGAGATATCCCAGTGGAACCTACGGTGCCTTCGTATATCGTATCGCCATTGCATGGCTTGAGTAACCCCTCCTTCTCAGCGACCTCTATCATATGAAGGGCGACTCTGTCTTTCGGGCTGTTCCCGGCGCCATTGAGAAGCTCTGCTTTGGCGACAATTTCGCAGCCTGTTGCTTCGGATAGGGACTTGATCCTGACGAGTTTGGTGTGCCCGATCAGGCCTTCGACGCCAACTTGAATTGTGGGTGGCGTGGGACTGTTAGGCCCTGGGGTTTGGGGTTTTGTGTGGTCTTCGAGCTCGACAGGCGGTAGGAAAGAAGATTCGCGGTGCCCATAGAGAGCGGCATCTTTCGTGCGCTTTCGTTGCTCAAACCGCCTTTGAAGATCGGGATAGAGGTCTTTAAAGCCCAATGTGAGACAGATGCCAGCTGTGAAGGCGACAACGAGCGCGGCCGAGGTGTAGGCCTTTGGGTGGTTAGAAACTGACATTGCAGATTCAATTTAGTCGTAACATCATAAATATTATCGGGGGGGGGGGGAAATTGACTATTTACGTCCCAAGTTTGGAGGAGAACAATGACGACAGGCCTAAGTGAGAAGGCGTTTGAGGTGGATATAAAAGTTGTGGTTGACGAAAGCGGGTAGAAGCTCGGACCCGGATCCGCGACCCCGAAATGCGTCCCGCGCAAACCGTTGAGATTCATACAGAATTCGGAAACTTCATGCCCCCATGGACTCCCCAGTGGTAACGCAGCTGTTTAGGCAGCTGTTCAGGCATAGAGCCTGCGAATCTGTGCGCCGGCATTCGACTTTGCCATTGAGACTGGGGCACCACCCTCGCGCCCAGGGGAAAACATGGCCACCGGGAAGGAGAGCAGTGTCGAACAGCGACGGCTCAAATAGCGACAGCAACTGGCAGCAGAGGACGGATCTACTGCCTCAGAATATGTCACATGAGTTCAGCAAGTATCCTATGGTTACTTCGGAGCAATTGAAGACCAGGAGAGAGCGGCCGACGCGGGTGAAGATGCTCACGCGAGACTTCATAGAAGGTTAGTTGGCTTCCATCTGCGCGGAAACTATATCTAACTATGAATATAGACAGTCTCTACAATCCATCTTACGGCTACTTCTCGAAACAGGTTGTCATCTTTACCCCCGATGAGCCCTTCGATTTCCTCAATATCCAAGATGAGCCCGAGTTCCATCGCTTACTCGGTCAAAAATACACGGATTTTGAGGATAAGCTGGATCTTGTCCAATATAATGAGACACGACAGCTATGGCACACACCGACTGAACTGTTTGCCCCATACTACGGAGAAGCCATTGCGAGGTACTTGGTTGCAAACTACAAGATCTCGCAGTTCCCTTATCACGACTTAATCATCTACGAGATGGGCGCTGGAAACGGAACACTGATGCTCAATATCCTCGACCATATCCGCGAAACTGAGCCAGACGTATACAACCGCACGAAATACAAGATTATTGAGATTTCGTCAAACCTTGCGTCGCTGCAGGCAAAGCAACTGGTCAAAACTGCGGATTCGAGAGGTCACCACTCCAAGGTGGAGATTATCAACAAGTCCATCTTTGAATGGAACCAGATGGTCCCTTCCCCGTGCTATTTCGTCGCTATGGAAGTATTTGATAATTTCGCACACGACGCTATTCGCTACGACCCAGTGACCGAGGACCCGATGCAGGGAACAGTGCTCATTGACGGTCAAGGAGACTTCCACGAGTTTTACTCGCCCAAAATAGACCCAGTTGCCGCACGTTTCCTTCGTGTAAGGCATGCTGCAACTGGGGGACGCTATCCACATCCTTTACCATCGAGCCGTTTCATCCGTGGCCTGAGGCAAAAGCTCCCTTTTATGCCTAACCTGTCGGATCCAGAGTACATCCCCACAAGGTTGATGCAGATGTTTGATATTCTAGCCAAGTATTTCCCCCAGCACAAGCTGGTGACGAGCGATTTCCACTCCCTACCGGACACAATTAAGGGGGTTAATGCTCCAGTCGTGCAAACGAGATATCAAAGGACAACTGTGCCTGTCTCAACGCCCCTCGTAAGTTATCTGTGCAATACATGGCTTTTCCAATTCACCTCTCACACGAAATAGGTTCACCAAGGCTACTTCGATATCCTCTTCCCCACGGACTTCGTAGTTATGGAAAAAGTGTACCAAGCACTGACCGGCAAGCTCACTCGTGTCCTCTCGCACGAGGAGTTCCTACAGAGATGGGCGGATGTGGAAGGGACGGAGACGAAGAGCGGGGAGAACCCGCTTTTGACCTGGTATAAGAATGCTAGTGTCATGACTACTGTGTAAGATGTATTACGTATGTATATATAAGGGTCAGTTTGAATAGTATGATGATACCCATGGCAAATACCGCCGTCTTTTTATTGCCTAGCCCTCGTAATTTCGAAACCTATGTGATGCTCCATGGAGAGGCACGTGAGTCATACCGAGAATTCAAGACATATTTCTTTGCCGTCGACGGCATGTTACTCTTGTGAACAAAGGCAGCCATCAATAATCCGTAGCGCCTTGAACTTACGATGCGTGTGACTATTTTGCCATATGACGAGTCCTGGGCGACGGCATTTTCAACAATTGAAACTGCACTATCCACCGCCTTGGAAACCGTCAAGGTCCCTAGTATCGAGCATGTTGGGAGTACATCCGTACCAGGAATGGCCGCAAAACCTGTCATAGACATAGATATTGTTGTTGCAGAAGAACACATCCCCATGGCAGTAGTTGCGCTGGAGCTCAACGGGTACACTTATCACGAGGAGACGGCATCACTGGACCGATATTCGTTTCGATACAACAAGCACATGCACGTTACCAAAGGCACCGAAGAGCTCATGACAGGGGAAATACGGCGGAATATATACATTTGTGGACTAGGGTCTCTATCGCTAAGAAATCATCTTGTTGTAAGAGAAGCGTTGAGAAATGACGGTGAGCTCAGGGAGGAGTACTCGAGGGTGAAGATGGAGCTGGCCAAAAATGATCATGCTTCTCTTTCGGAATATGTGGATGGGAAAGATGTGGTTCTTCGAAAGGTCTTAAGTAAGGGAGGCTTATCAAAGGAAGAAATAAACGATATTGAAAAGGCAAATATCAGGACAGAACGGGCGGCACCGAAGTCTCAATAGTGCACATACGCTGAAGACACGGAATTGCACCAGCGTATCATCTGCGATTACAACAGACAGTAGATTTCTATCTTCATTGTGATAATTTACACCGTGATTGGACCATCCAATTCAACCCACCTCTATGGGTATGAAAGACACTCAGATCTTCAACTTGCTCTCAAGCCACTTGGTAGCAGCATCGACAGCCTCGTCAATCTTCTCAGGCTTCTCACCCTGTCCTTGGCGCGTTGGCTGCTTTCCGCCAGACTTACCACCAAGAATATCAACTACGGCGCCTGACCAATCCTCAGCGAGAACATCCGTCGCATGGGCCTGTGTAGCAAAGTGGTTAGCATGAATAGATTAAATAGGGAAAACAATTTGCTTACAGTTCCAACATAGACACCGTGAATGACAGCTCCATGCTCCTCGCCTCCAGCAAAGACGTACACCGTCTTATCCTTCGCCTCCTTCTTGCAATAGTTGATCACATCGCTGATAGCCTTGCTGTTGGCGGAGATCGGTAACCTCGCAACGTAGAAAGACTTATCCTTGTTCTCGGGATCCTTGAAATAAGCCTTTACCGCATCGGTAGCAGTGCTAGACTCGGCCTTCTGGCGCTTCTTTTGCTCATCGACAACCTTCTTCGACTCCTTGCTGAAGCGATCACGGAGTTTCTCCTTGGTGAGAGTAGATATCCTGAGACCATTGAGATCGGAAGAAATCGCCTTGATCTCGCGCTCTTTCTCAGGTCCGTATGGCAGTGCCTCAAGGGCATCGAGCCTCTGTGAGAAGTCCTTTGCAGCGAGCTGGACTTGACGAGCGGCCTGACCAGTATAAGCAATAATACGGCGGATACCCTTTGCGATACCGCTCTCCTCGACAATGATGAGGTCTTTGATCTCGCCAGTCTGGTCCACGTGTGTGCCACCGCAGAACTCGACGCTGACCTTATGCCACTCCTCATTCTTTGGATCAGCTAGCAAGGTGTCGACGTCAACGCCAACGGACACTACACGGACAGGGTTCGGGTACGTCTCGCCAAACACAGCACGGAGGCCGACAATACCCTGTGCCTCCTCAAGTTGAACATCCTTGGAATAGATCTTGCAGTTTTGCCTGATGTATGAGTTCGAGAAATCCTCAATCTTTTGGAGCTCTGGCAAAGTAAGTTGAGCCTTGTTAGAGAAATCGAAACGCAGCTTTTCCGCATCGACCAACGAGCCCTTCTGGTGCACCTCATCACCGAGGACCTCTCTCAGCGAGTGATTCAGGATATGAGTTCCGGTATGGTTATTGCGAATGGGTTGCCTTCTGATTTCATCATATTCAAGCGTAACCTCGTCATCAGCAGAGAGCTGTCCCTGCTCCAGGTATCCGTTGTGAACAATGTAGCCACCATATGCCTGGACATCAACAACTTTGAACTCAGCAACACCATCAATACCAATTCTACCAACATCGGCAACTTGGCCACCTGACTCGGCGTAGAAATTGGTACGATCCAACATCAAACCAAAGTTCTGACCAGTCACCAACTCTTTGGTGGATTTCAGGAAGTCTTTACCGTCGTAGATGAACTTGACTTTGGCGGTAGTAACATTATCTGTGTACTTTGCGCCGTCAATAGTTGGTGGCTCTTCCGACTTGTTTAGCTCAGCGATCTGATGGACATCCAACTTGGCGAAAGCAATGACACCCTCCTTTGTAGACTTGCTAGCTTCGCGGGCCTTCAGTCTTGCAGTCTCGATCTCTTCGTCATTGTAGCCGATGTTACGTTCATCCGCCATAATCTTAGTCAAATCTTCAGGGAAACCGTAAGTGTCATAAAGGCGCCAGACCTCGTCTCCGGTAAGGCGGTTAGTGCCAGACTTGGTAGCTCTTGTGGCGAACCTCTCAAACATCTTTTCGCCATTGTCCAAAGTCCTAGCAAATTGAGCTTCCTCCTCGTCTAGAATTTCGGCGACCTCAGCCTGCATTCTAACAATTTCGGGAAATTGTTCACCCATCTGCTCGACCAAAGCTGGCAAAATTCGAGAGAAAAAGTTCCCAATATCGGCATTGAAGTACTTCCTAGCGTAGCGCGATCCTCTGCGGAGAACACGGCGGACAACATAACCACGGCCCTCGTTGTTTGGAACTGCTCCATCAGAAATAGCGAACGCGAGGAGGCGTATATGATCCGCAATCACGCGGTACGCGGTATCGATTCCATCGGCATCATCCTTGCCATATTTATCAGTGTATGGTCGAGCCTTGGTGACCTCCTCGATTTTGGCGAACAACGGAGTGAAAACATCAGTGGCGTAGTTGGAAGTCTTGTTTTGGAGAATGGATACGAGGCGCTCAAAGCCCATGCCGGTGTCGATGTGCCTGGCAGGGAGAACCTTCAAGGACCTGTCCTTTTGTCTGTCAAATTGCATGAAGACATTGTTCCAAATCTCCAACACATTTGGGTCGTCCTGGTTGACTAAACTGGCGGCGTTACGGCCCCCAATTCTGTCGAAGTGGATTTCACTACAGGGACCACATGGTCCCGTTTCTCCCATCTCCCAGAAGTTATCTTTTATATCTCCTGGCAGGATGTGGTCTTCGGCAACACCAACTGCCATCCACAGCTCCTTAGCCTCCAAATCGGCTTTGAGGCCTAGGCCTTCGTCGCCCTCGAAGTAAGTTACGTACAGACGGTCTGGGTCTAACTTGAAGACCTTTGTCAATAGTTCCCAAGAAAACTCAATGGTCTCCTTTTTAAAGTAGTCCCCAAAAGACCAGTTACCCAGCATCTCGAAAAATGTCTATTCATATGTTAGTATGGATGACTGAGAGCAATCTGTGTCTCACGTACGTGATGATAGGAGTCTTTTCCGACATCGTCAAGATCCTGTAGCAAATTCTGTAAGTAATTTATCCTTCACAAATAGCCAGCGGGCCTTACGTTGTGCTTTCCACCTGCTCTAATACACTAAAAGACAATCAGTATGTATTCACGTGATTTACCAGCCGCTGCTGTAGGTATGTAGCTCACCTTCTGGGTATCAACAGCACGCTTCATGCTGGCAAATGCCTCAGTTGCTCCAACTGTTCCCAGGAAGATAGGCTTGAACTGGTTCATGCCCGCATTTGCGAACAGGAGGGTAGCATCATTGTGTGGCACCACTGAGGCGGAAGAAACTGCGCAGCGGGTATTAGAAGAGTATCTCCAACAAATAACATCCTGAAACATAAATAAAACAATGATAGTATGTAGAAATAGCAATGTCAAATAACTTGAGCCCAAATATATAAAAATCTGTGGGCGTGAACCCCCGAAGCGCCATTCCTCATGTCCATGGTGGGGGTATGTTTCCCCGCGGTAGAAGCCAAAAAGCTTAGGGCAGCTCGAATGACGACAAAGGAACCAGGAATTTAATTGCCCAGCTTCGATACAGCAAACCTCGGCTTTGTAATCCTCCATATAACTACTAAAATCGCGGCGCAGAGAAGAAAGAGGCGTCTATACATACCAATCTCGTGTTGTCTGTCGGCAAAATACTCCAGGAACGTCTTCCTCACCAGTGGCGCGGTCCACTCTTGGGCCGTCTCGCTGGCCATATTGCCCAAAAATCGTCTTCCTCCGGCAATTAACTGTATATGCGATCGTCTCGGATATCTTGGTGCAGTGAGTCTCTGGGTATATCGAGGGAGGATACGTGTGGATTCGACGGTGCAGAAGATAGGCGAGTGAGTCAAGAAAGACGTCGACCTCCACAAGCCGCCGACAACCATCCAGCGCTATCGTCTGCGAGACGAGCCGCCCAATCGAACAGCAGCAAACGAAGAAACAATCAAGCTCGACGTCGCGACGAGAACACAAAGCTCGTTCGCTGTAGAGGATATAATCTTATTGACGAGCGGTTGATAAAGGGAAAAGTTGGCTGGAGCTCGGGCTACGAAATAATGTGATGGAGCGCCGTCGCGCGATGGACGGCAGGGTCAAGAAGAGAAAGGCCGAGACACAGGATTTCAACAACGACAGACTGTCGAAGAAACTTAGCACACTCAATTTAGGTTCCTATTCACTCCTCATTCGTTTTCATTCCGGACTTCGGCTGATTTTAGTTGATTTAGACCACAATGTCGATCACCTCCATGCCTCTATTAAGCAACGCCCCAATACACTCCCAGCCCTGAAGACACCAGAAAGACAAGAAGTCGACAATGATACGATGCGGCTAGACGACACGAAACATAAAGTTTACATATACGACCTGGATAAAGAACTCGAGGAGATTGAGTCATCGGAGGACGAAAATAAACTCGTCTTTCTGCCAGATATCGAGAAGCGTCTCTTAAACAAGCGCATACCCTCATCCATCCTCGCGAATAAGGATGGCGAACTAGCGGGAATGAACAAGAGCCAGGCCATGGTATTATACGATATTCCTCACTCACTGACTTTAACAGACGAGAAAGACAGTGTAAGGAAAGCGATCCTTGAGTCCAGGCGCAGGGCACAGGAGAAGCTGGGAGTGGGCCAGCCAGAAGACCATGCAGTAACAACAGAAACTCCAGCAGAGCGGTCGGCTTCTAAACCTCCGGGTTCTGCCCGTCCTCTCATTAATAGTAACGCCGTTCTCGACCCAATTGTAGAGCCTATGGCTATAGAGCAGGACGAGGCTGATGCCATGGACCTCGATTGATACGATACAGTAACCTTCAAATTTAGAATATATACCATAATACAACCGAATACCTCAAGCCAAATCATTTGTTGTTTGTGGCAGTGTATATACGAACTTGAAGCACCCAGGCCATATCATCAAATAACTATTGTAAGCTATATACAGCTATCCATCTATTGGACATCTAAACTCCCTCCCATCATGTACAGGCTCTCTCCAAGTCCCCTCCGACTTCTTCGCAAGCGCGGCTTCCAGGCATTGTCGATGGTACAAGTGCCTACATGCAAACACCACAAGCGGCCCCAGATCCGACGCTTTACTTGCAACCACACCATTAAATCCATCTCCATGATCTTCAGCATCCTCGTGGCCGTCAAAGGCCTTAGCCTTGCCTTTACCATCCATATTACTCCCCACCCCCCCATTCTGTGACTTCGCCTTCTCCTTCTCCTTCCCACGCCCCCCCCCTCCAGTCTTCAACAACCACCGCTCCTCCCGCTTTATGGCCTCAGCAGCCTGCTTCCCCTCCCATCGCCCAAGGACATCACCAGCTACGCCCGGACCCCAGGTTCGGCGATGGCATCCTTCGCACACTGATCCACGAGGCCTCCACCCTCGTTTGCGCAGGTGAGATGCGGAATCAACGTTGACAAAAAGATCTTTGTCGAGCAGCCTATTGGCAAGACCAAGGATGCTCTCTTCGTATGCGTATGCAGAGAATATGGAAGTCAATACAGCTCGGAGATCTGTAATGGTGGGGGAAGAGACGGATGCTCTTGTGAGGAAGGCGCGGAGGATTCGAAGAAATGACAGGTTGCCTCCAGAGGGGCCAGAAGTAGCCGTAAGAAGAGCAGTAAAGGTGCTTTGTACTAGGGAGCGTAGGCTGAAGAGGAGCTTCCCGCCACCTAGATTTGTTGCCTGCAATTCGTCTAGGTTTAACAGAGAAGAAGATATGTTCTTGGTGATCTGCACCACAGCATCGATTAATTCCAGCCAGAGAGATTCTTGCGGGTTAAGCTCAGCATTCGTAATAGCCGACCTTCTGCGTCTTGTCCCGTTTACCTCCTTTCCAGATGGAGTTTTGCCGTTCTTGCTGTTCTTTTTACAGAGCCAAATCCCTACCCCTGTATATTTCTGGAGCGATTCGAGAAGAACTTCTGCTGCTTCTTCAAGATTGTCTGTGTGCATATCCTGGTCATTTGATTGTAGCAAACCTGTGAGTGCACCCTCAAGTTTGCCAAGATGCTCGGTCAGTCTTTTCATTGCGTCTCCAATGAGGCCCTCTCGGGCCATTAATATTACTGCAGCATCGACAACGCCGCCATCTTCTATGGCTGGAAGTACCTTATCAAGACGAAGATCTGATGCTTGAATAGCTTCGACATACTCCGCCACATGCAGCGAATCGAAGCTACACATGAGTAGGACATATCTTTCGATGAATAATTTCCCGTGCAATGGCTTGGTCTCAGGGCTTCCAACCTTTTCGGGCTCCAGAATGGCTTGGAGATAGCGGTATTCGTGTTCGGGATCCTCAGACAGCGCATCCAGGACATCCTGATGCAGCTCTGGGCAGTATTCCGCTATTGTTTGTGCGGATTTCACGGCATCGATAGCCACCAGGTCTCTTGCATGGCTTCGAATAACACCATGTATATCTTCGATTTGCTTTGGGCTCGGCCCGCCATGAGCCCTTAGACAGTCTCCAATAATACTAAACACCAATTCCTGATCCTCCGGATCCTCAAAGTATGTTTGTAGAAGTTGCCCGTATTGCTTGGCGGATTTGTATACATTCTTTAGCGCCCTGAAGAATTTGGCTTTTCGAAACAGGGGTATTAAAGACTGGATATCTGTCGGGTGATAAATAGACAGTAGATATTCGGCACTCAGCTGGGCATCGTCAGCTATATCGTCACCGGGGTAGTTGCAAAGCCCAGTGAGGATTTTGTGGAGCGAGGTTCCTGACAACAGTAGATACTGAGGGAATTTTGGGAGATTTCTTGCAATGAACATATCCAGGTATATCGTATCCTCCGGAGCAAAGTCCGTTCGATTCATGACCTCAAGCAATATGCTAATAATATATTGTCGATTGACTGATTGTCCGAAGAGCTGTTCCTCGCGAATGTCGGGATCGGCGTCCGCTGGATCGGCCTCATCATGAGTGTCGTTAAGGAATGGGTCCTCAAATGCTTCATTTAGGGAGCTCAATAAGCTAGGAGCATCGTATTTCAAGATCATGCGAAGATAGGGGAATGCCGGCTCGTCGTCCGCATGAGGCATCGTAAGAAACGGCTTGGAACTCCCTACTGGCCAGGTGATTGTGTTTCCTGAAAACAGAAACCAGTAGATCTCAGATTTTGCTTTCTGAGCCTGCTCGTCCGTGAGTGGCTGACCCGTGGGATACACACGCCCGGTGAGTGTATATGACATGTATGGGAACATCTTCAACGCATTAACGCCATACAGGGGGTCGTCCATCAGCTCGCCGTTCGCCAAATGGCCTCCATCCTGGACTAACGGCACCAATAATTTTAATAGGTAGACTAATGGCGCAATATAGTCATCGAGAGCCTGGGTCCAGATATATATTAGGGCATCATAGAGGTTGTGCTGCTTGCACAGTGTCGTAATTTGATCTATGTCAAACGTCGCGGTCTCCATGCGACATAGTATCTCTTCCAGGCGGCTTTCCAGTCCCTCTGAAACGTAATGTGAAACCAGACACTTTACGACAATGGGTGGCACTGAAGTTATCTCCTCCTCCAATATGTAGGGCTCGAGAGTCTCCAGAAATATGCCAAGTGAGTCGCCATGTTCGTACCATTCGTATACATCATCGAAAAGATAGTCTGTATCATCAATGGCAAGTGAAGCGGAAAAGCAAGCTTGTGCAAGTTCCCTTAATTCCGTGTCTCTTTCACTTCTCCTGGCGGATGACTTGCTGCTTCCAAAAGCGAACTTGAGCGAGGCGGTCATAATCTCCAACAGCTTATCTCGAACAATAGAGTGTCTCAATCCGGCGTCCTCGGGCAAGCCAATGGTAAGCTTATCTGCATCACCAGTGAAATAGGAGGTTGCCAAGTTGATCGCGCCGATGTAATCGCCATTTTCCATCAGGGCAATCAGTCGGTCTGCCCAGTTTGATACTGCTCCTATGGAGATGTCATTGAAACCGAGAAGGAACATCCGACCCTTGTAAGCTCTGAAGCTCATATAGAACGCATCCGCCACCACGCCGTGCATCGATGAGTCCTCCTCATCTAATTGCTCGACTAGGCTGTGGAGTTGCTCTGAAAATAGATCCTTGTGATATATATGTTTGTAAAGTAGATCAAACGCTTCCGTCATCCTCATCGTGTGGTCTTCCAGGATAATGAGTCGCTGGGTGATGGTCAGAACAGCCAAAACCGACCGGCTAAGCCATTGGACGGCAACAATTGCTTCGTCCGACTTCCAACGACTTCGCGCCCTAAAATTTAAACTGGGCTGTTTGTCGCCTTCTGCCTCGAATTCTTCAACATCCATGATAGTGAGAACATTGGACCAGCAATACACCAACTTGACCTTTGAAACTGTGTCTCCAGTTTCTGGGTCTTTTACTTTCAGCTTCACGGCTGGGAACCATGCTAAACAACCACTCATGGCCCCGTGAGCCGTGATTTCTTTCGGCCGAGCAGCCTTGTGCTGAGTTTCTGCAACTGGTGTTGTTGAAACAATAACCAGTAAATATGGCGTTAACATAGCTGTCAGCCCCAGGGTATCTGTCCCGCGCTCCACATTACCCAGTGGTAGAGATGCAAACGCCAGAACAGTGCTGGGTTTCCGCGGTTTCCCGGTAATGGCAGAGTCATTGGGATATCTACCAAGTATCCGAGTAGTTTTAACGCGACGGCCTACAGCGCCAGTCCCTCGAGTTGCAAGATGTGAAAATGCCATCCCACGGTCATCAGCGGAGACAATAGCTGTATGTCTCGTACCTAGGAACCCTAGATGAGTGATTGCCACGTTTGGTACGTGGCCGTCAAGGCTTCGGGCGTGTAATGTCGACACTTCCACTGCTGGTATATGTAGAAACGGCCGGGAAGCTTTAGCTATCTCCCAAGTGAAGATATCTCCATTAACATGTCCTCCAGCAACGGTGGAATGGTCAGCCGATATGGCTATAGAGCTGATTGCGCCAGACTCCACAGCTTTTGTGCCTTGTCCGATGATCGACTTCAGATTTTGGTGATAGTCAAAGACTAGAATTATTCCCTTCGAGGTCCCCACGACGATAGAGGCAGACACAGCTATGCAAGTGGGCGTGCCGAAATTCCGCTTCCCAACTTCCGAGAACGTTTGCCCATTCATCTTCTTGAGCTTAGTCCAACGCACAACCTCCCAGGGCGGCGAGGGCGTATCGACTTCTTCCCCATCCGGAGGTACTTGGCTATTAAGTGAGGCCTGCCGGGAATGTGAGGGGTAAAACGCCGGGGACAAGGCCCGTGGTGAATAGATGCCGGATGGTGGAGCAAGGCGAGACGAAAATCGGCGATCGAATGGTCTGAAGGATGGCGTGGGACTGCCTAGCATTTGTCGGGAGGCCATCGATGGTAAGACGCTGCTTCCTGGAGAGGACATAACGGATCCCTTTGGTCACGGTCAGGGTGGATGTCTAAATTAGATGAATGGGTCTTACCTGGACCGAAGGCGTATCATCCGGAATCGACAGCATCGAATCGGCCGGGCTACCGTTCCTTATAGGAGTGTGAGCTGAGGAGGCATCTCCAAAGTCGCTTCCAGCCTCATCCATGTGCTCGAATCCTTCACCACGGGCGCCATTCCCGGTGTGCGCCGGAGCAGCGCTGGCAGCAATCTCCTCCTCTAGCAAATCCGATATTCTTCTCTCGCCTTCATCACTATTTTGCTGCTCCCACTCGCCATCTCCTCTATCCTCTGGCCTCCCATTATCTCCTGCCCCCACTACCGACCCATCCGTCTCCGACGAAGAGGAGCTCATCGGAGTGTCTTAGACTGGAGCATGGCACCGAAGTCGTATTTCAGCGGCGCAGTCAAAAGCGCAGGTTTATGCGGAATCTTAAAGTGCTAATCGGAATGGCTGGAGTACGTGGGAATCGTCAATGGGTAGCTCGCTGACATCTAAGGTACGGGTTGGGGGCTGTAGATAAGCTTCGAAAGAGCTTGCGATACGTGCGCGGTCTTCTGGGTATGGTTTCCTTACTCAGACACAGGAAATAGGACAATATGCGAGGGTAATTTATGTCGAAAGAAGAACCACCAATGCGATGCAGATGTCGCTATTCTCGTTCTCATCAATCCAAACTGGTAGCCTGTTGTGACCAGGGAGGTCTGTAGTTACGGAAATTGCCGCGAACCTGGGGAGGTAACACGACCCCATGGACGAACGCCATGGGCTAGGCTATCAATTTCTCCAACTTCAGCCTTCCTTCAGCGCCTCTACAACTCCTCGAACTCCCAAGTCAAAACCTCACCACAATGTCAGGAACAGGCCCCCAACTCCCGCCTCACCTCGCGAAGCGCAAGCGCTCAACAGACGACAGTACGACCCTCAATCCCCCCTCTCCCCCAACCAAAATCCGCGCAACAAGCCGAGATGCAGACGCTCAGCCTCGCCGCGTACTTGGTCCCTCTCTCCCCCCATCCCACAACGAAGAAGAAATCGGCCTCAGCTCCGACGATGAAACCGGCCCAATGCCACCTCCAGATTCTAAACCCCACCGTGTGATGGGCCCGGCGGCGCCACCACCACCATCAACCACCAACGACGACGAAATCCCACTCGACGACAGCTCCGATGACGACGTCGGGCCCTCTCTCCCTCCCCCAACCACCACCGCAACAGCTCCAGCACCCCGGCGCGTCATTGGTCCCGCCCCTCCCCCCGCATCCCTCTCCGAACGCCCTACAAAAGACCCCGATTCCTCCTCAGACGATGACTACGGACCCTCCCTCCCACCCGCGCCCGGCTCCGCCGCCGCCCTAGCCGCTACCTCCGCAAGCCGCGCCCGTGAAACCGCCCGCGCCTCCACCGCCGCTGCAGCTGCTGAGTCGAGCGCGCCGAAACGAGCAGACTGGATGTTGGTTCCCCCGTCGTCCGATGATTGGACATCGAGGGTGGACCCTACAAAGCTGAAGGCCAGAAAGTTTGGGTCAGGGAAGGGAGCGAAGGCGCCTGGTGAGAAGAGCGGTATAAGCGCGATCTGGACCGAGACGCCAGAGGAGAAGCGGCAGAGGCTGGAGGACGAGGTACTGGGACGGAAAGAGGTTGCTACGAACTCAGGCAAAGGCGAGACTAGTGCGAGAGGGAGGGAAGGGGCCAATGAAGAAGAACAAGCGGCGATAGCGAAGAGGATTCGGGAGTATAATGAGAAAAACCGCGGAAAGAGCTTGGTGGAGCAACATACGGGGAGAAATGGGGGCAAGGAGGAGGAGGATGATCCAAGTAAGAGGGGATTTGATAAGGAGAAGGATATGGGTCTAGGAGGACGCATTGGGCATGTGCAGAAGCAGGAAATGTTAAGGAAAGCGGGGGATTTTGGGTCGAGATTTGAGAGGGGGAAGTTTTTGTGAGAGATTTGGCGGGGGGGTTGAGACTTTCGAAGCTGTAATAGGCGGAGTTCTAGGTATTATAAAGTGTGAATAGGATTCTAGAAACAAAGTAATCGGCAGGCCATCGCAAGATCCTGGATATGGATTCGAGCTAGAGAGTGCACGTTGTCCCATGCAGTAAACAACCCTACGGGCACCATCAATACTGAAAACAACGATCCTCGGGATCGCCTGTTCTCACCATTATGTCTTCTCGCCGCCACCTATTCTCACCACCGCCTCCCCCTGCCGCCGTAATTTTCGCCTAAGCACTACCTGAAGTCATTCAACTCCGCGATCAGGACCCGGCCATTTCGTTAGTTCGAAGGTTTGCGGAGCGCTATCTCGTAGTATATTCCAGTGTTTGGGCTCGACTCCGAAAAAACTCCTCTGGGCCGGAGTCCTCCTCCAAGTAATCGAAAGACGTGTTGTCGGCTTGAAGTTTGCCACTTGGTCTTCGCCATGCTCTGACAGCATCTTTCTATACGGCGCAGGGCCAACTTAGTCCACAGAGCAATAATATGGACAGAAAATATAGCATGCAATCATCACATTTTCGCTAATCAGCAACGAGTTATGTAAAGTACAAACGCCCTCTGCACCCTAATCCAATCTCCTATTCCAACCCCCCCTCCCAGTTCGAACCCACCGTTTCGCAACTAGAGACAACTCACGGTTGTACCACACGTCAGAAATTAACCAGCTTACCTCCCCATGCGGATAACACCCGCGTAGGTGAGTTTGGTGATCTTGGCGCGGATCGCCGGGTTCTTCATGTGCTCCTGTAGCGCCGAGGGGTCGTTCTGCGCCTGCTGGAGGATGCTGTTCATGACTGGGTCGGACATGATGGCCATAATCTATAACAAGGGTCAGCCATCTGTATTGCATCAACATTTCGCAAGGTGTGGTGTAATCTTACCTCAGGATCACGCTGAATCCTCTCCTTAGTCTGCTCCTCAGTCTCGCCATCCCTCGTAGCATACATAGCCTGCAACGCCTTCTGCTGCTGCTGATCAATCTCCCTCTTGTTCGCGCCTCCCTCATCCACTGCAGTAGCCTCCTCACACATATCAAGACACTTGCTGTAATCCCTCATGCCAAAGTACGCCTGTGCCTTCCTCAGGTAGGCACGGATGAACTTCGGGTCGCGCTTGATAGCCTGGTCGCAGTCATCCAGCGCAGACGGGAACTCAAGCAACTTCATAAACGCCGCCGCACGGTTCGAGTAACCCCTCGGGTCCTCAGGAGCACGCTTCGTCATCTCAGTGTACGCGGCAACGGCAGCGGGCCAGTCGGACTCCTTGAACTTTGCGTTTCCGAGCTCGCGCGCCTCCTCGGCCTTAGCGGGGTCGATGTACGCCTTCTTGGCTTTGTCGATCTTGGTCTTCTCGGCGGCGCGGAGCTTGTTCACGACGTCGGGGGTACGGTGCTCGGTCAGGGACTTCTGGTAGTTGGCAATGGCCTGGGCGTAGTCGCCCTGCTTCTCGTAGGACGTGCCAATGCGCGCGTACGACTTGGCAATCATCTTGAAGTCAGCGTAGACTTCGCGGCCATACTCGACGGCCTCAGTGCAGGCGGCGATAGCGCCCTCGTAGTCACCCTTCTCGAACTTGGCTGCGCCGACGTTGTTGAGGTAGGTGATGTCCTTGTGCAGCTCCCAGGCCTTGGTGTAGTGAGCCACGGCTTCGTCGAAGTTGCGCTTCTTGTACTCGACCGTTCCGAGAGCCTTCTCCTTGTCGGCCTCCTCCTTGGCCTTCTTCTTGGCAATGGCCTCCTCGTCCTCCTCCACCTCTGGCTCGGGCTCTGGTGCCGGGGCGGGCTCAGACTTGGTTGGGCGGGCATCGGGCATTGGGACGTCCTCCTCAGTCTCTCTGGCGCCAGGGCCGGCTTGGCCAGCGGCGCCGCCACCTCCCATCATATCCATGTCAACACCCATAAGCACACCGAGGACTTGAATCATCCTTGGGTCGCTAAACAGGTCTTGCGACATGCTGGGCTGGGACTTGATCTGGTTGAGCTTATACATGAACGCCGGGTCCGCGAGGAATGGGGCCGTCTTCGGGTTCGCAGAGAGCTTCTGGAGGAGCTGGGGATCATTGAACATGTTGCCCAGTCCACCGGTTGGGTCGCCTGTAACACCATCTACGCTCGTCAGTACAAATGCCATTGTCTAAATTGCATTCCTTCACATACCTTCCTTGGCTTCGGCGTTAATTGCCTTGTTTACCGACGCCAACCCATTCTTGTTCTGTGCATTGCTCGGGTCCAACTTCAACCCTTCCTCGTACGCATCGTGCGCCCCCAACAGATCTCCGAGACCGTGCATAGCAGCGCCCTTGCGTCCCCATCCCTTCGCCCAGTCCGGCTTGATCTCTGTGACTTTGTTGGCATCCTCGAGGGCATGCTCGTAATCCTTCTTTGAGGCGTACGCGGCCGAGCGGTTGGAGTAGAGGATGTGGTTGGTTGGCTCAATGGCAATGGCCTCGGTGAATTTCTCGCTGTTTAAGAAGTTAGCTCACTGTGGCTTTAACGGTCATAGGTTCCTGTGGAAACTAGCAAATGGGGGGAGTCCGGGTCTCGAGAAGATCTGAGGCCAGGCTCATGATGTAAAACTTACACAGCCTCGTCGAAATTCTTCTCCGCGATTGCCTTGTTCCCCAAAGCCTTGAGCTCGTCTGCGCTCATGATGGACTGTATTTATTGTATAATTAATGAGCTGATGTTAAAATGATATTACGTGGTCAAGAGCTGTTCGTTCCTGCGGAATCGTTTTTGGAGGTATAAAGAAGTGACGGAGGTTGCAAGATATCAATTATCACCATGGAGCCCATGTACTTCTAGAGCTTTCGGTGGTCCGCAAAGCACGGACCCTCAACCCCACGAGTTGGTTTGCCACGGGTAACAAGGTAGAGTCTAGTCACATGACCATTTAAACGTTTGTGGTAGAGCATAAATGGCAATATGTACGAAAACATTGACTATAAACTACAATGAAGACGAGTGTGATAAATATGTGAGGTATTGATGTCTACATTATAAAGACGAGCGCAAGAATCGTGACTGATCCGATCTAATAACATCCATAGGCCCTTCTCGAAACCCATTCCAATATTTACAGCGACCATAGTCGTCCAGTGGTCCCATAAACGCCATAAAAGCACAGCGACACCCAATACTCAGATACAAAAGCCCCATATTTGAGACCTCCCATCCTTTCAGGGCTGCTGCGAGCCTCCCCAAACCGCCAAGCCAAATAGCATAAGTCGTCGCTTAGAATACAAGATAGAAGGTTTCCCAACTAATATTAACAGGCCCAGATATAGGCCCAGAGTCATTTAAGCCAGGAAGACTGCGGAACCAACTGCGGCCGCCATGACCCAGTAGATGCCAGACTGCATCACGGTGAGGCTGAATGCACCGTCTGTGGCAGTACCCGTGGAACTGGAAGAACCAGTGGCAGTAGAGCCGTCAGCCGACTCAGTGCCTCCAGCAGCAGTAGTCCCGTTCGGAAGCGTGCCGTTCAGGATAATGGTGCTCTTTCCATTGATATCAGCCACCGAAACTACGCTCTTGTTCAGGCCCGCGTAGCTGCCATCGCCAAGGACATCTTTCTGGTACTGCGGGTCATCATTGTCGTCACAGCCGCACTCGGAGTACTGCTCGCAGAGACATTGAACTGGCTTCGTTTGGTTGGCATTGACGGTTGAGTTGAAGAAGGTCCAGGTGTTCTTATACGGGTATGAGTAGACGGGGTAGTGCCACCCGCCGATGAGACCATAGGTGAGCAGTCCGGCTCCAACACCAACTCCAGCACCGAGGAGGACAGGGGAAATTCCACTCTTGGACTTTCCGCCAGTCTGGTATGGGACAGCAGCACCGCCGCCGTAATATGCGCCGCCACCGTAGGCTGGTTTCGGTCCGGATCCAGTTGTGGTTGAGCCGCCTGTTGAGGACGAGGATGAGCCTATTGGAAGTTAGTGTATGTCCGCAAGAGAAACCAAGACTGCCAAGGATCGCCAAAGAACTGTTTTAATGCCCTTCACTCATGGAGCGAGAGCCACTGATACAACATAAGGAAAACGATGAAGGAATACCATAGAAACAACTCATCAACTCGCATGCGACGCAGTCAAACGGGTGTTTGGGGCCATACGAGGAGGTGATTTGGATCCAGGGCGTCTAGAACCAGGGCGTGATTTTGAGTCGGGACGTGAATTGGAATTCGGGCGTGGCTTGGATCCTGGCTTGGGTTTTGATGAATATGGTGAAAACCTACCTCTTCCTCCACTGCTGGTTCCTCCACTACTGGTTCCGCCGCTGCTGGTTCCTCCGCTGCTTGTTCCTCCTCTGCCTCCACTGCTTCCTCCACTGCTGCTTCCACCACTGCTGCTTCCGCCACCTCCACGGCCACCACCACCACCACCTCCCTTGCGCTTCCACAGATCCTCGGGCGCATCCAAAGTTCCTTCTGCCTCCCTCACTTCAAACTGCTGGACTGTCGCATCGATATCCCTGTTGACTAGTTCTGCACCCGGAACCAGTGCATTCGCCGTCGATGACAGCGCGACCGATAATATGAGCGCCGCGGAGAACTTCATTGTGATGTCGCTGGCGTTGCTGATGAAATAGAAAAAGTTGTACGAGTGGCAATCGCCTTCTTAAGCGCGACAGTTGTACTTTATCACTTTCTTGGCGCAGTAGGTCGCGAATGTTTTAGGGGTTTTTGTACTACTGTATGCTTTGTAGTAGATGTATTCCCGTTCGTTTGTGTTGTTTTACTTTCAGATGAGACGTATTTTTGCTGGAATGGGCAGCAGGTACTCTTTTATTACGAGATACACCGGATGACGGCGGAGGCGAAGCACGGTCGGGGGTTAATGTGTCATTCCTGCCGCGGTCAATCTTGATAAAGCCACACTATGCCTAGTTGGGTTAGTTAGCACTGCCACAGAGACGTTGGCATATGCGCTAAGGGACTATACGGGTATAGCGGATGTACTTACTGGGATCCTGGACAAATAACTAAGTACTAGGATCTCTTTATTACCATCTCAGGCCACAGGGATAGGGATAGCCCTACGATCATTCCGGATATAATCCTGACTGTATCAGCCTTCAAAGGATGGAGTAACTGTGGGTATTGTACAGCCTGCTGTTTGCTCCTTCGCCATGGTGATGAGCCAGCTGGTTTCCGTTCCCAGACGGTATGAGGTGGGAAATTCCACGACCCAACAGAGAATAAAGAAATAACCAGTCAGGTACAGTCCAACAACAACAGAGCCAACAAATGATGACAAACAAAACCGTCCCTCCCCTACCGCTTCGGGAATCAATTGTGGCGGTTGATATCACAGTCCAACACCACCCTCATTTCCCCTGGCGACCCCACATTCAGCCCCCACGGGTCATCCATACGACCGCATGAGCCAGTTCCCACCACTAGCCACAAGCCACTGATCCGCAGCCACCCAGGAGTGGTTAGGCACCTGTATGCCTTGTCAGCCTGACGTTGTGTTGGCAATAAGGTTTGGTGACAGGTGCTGGAGGACTGAACGTGCTGCGCTGGGTGGTGAGCGTTAGTGGAAGAAGCGCCGGCCCAGTTGGGTGGGATTCTGCGAGGCGGTTGGGATTCAGAATAGCGCCGTGTGGGAGGCACAGCATATCGCGGTAAGTAGAATTCGGGTTGGGACTATAGGGCCGAGGAGGTGCCTCAAGGGGAGATCTTGAGAGGGGATTTGTGGTGGGGTGCATATGCAGGTAAGCAATTTTTGGATTGAGAGTGTACTTCCGAGGAGATGGAACGGCCAGTTGGACGGGTGACGGCCCCTGGAGGGGGTGGCGGTTCAGTTTGGTGGTGTCTTGTGAGAGCGCTTGCGCTGAGAAATGATGCCGCGTGCAGGACATACGGTAAGTAAATTTAGGATGATTGAGACTACAGGTTCGAGTAAATGGTTCAGTTAGGAGAGTTGAGGCTTGAAATGCACATTGTGAGTTGCGTATGCCGGTGTTGGCGGTAAGTCCCAATCGGCGGGTTGCGTTGCATTTATGTTGGTATTGGTGGTGAATCCCAAGAGGATGTTCAGAAAGGTTGCATTACATTCATGCAATGCAGTTAAAATCACAAACATGCAGCCTCTCGACAACTGTTTACATGTAAGTCGTTATTTCCCTCACCGCTCCCTTCAAAGCACGGGCGGCAGCCAAGAGAAGCACTTCGCTTTAGATAGTTGAGAGGGGCCTACAAACCCCTATCAACCCTAATACAACAAGTTGATGTTTCGGGTCCCAAACCGTCCAGTTTTTGATATGGCACCCGCCCGAGGGAAAGCTGGCGCACGACAATGTGTGAGGGTTGGGGATAGTAGTTGAGGTTCCAGGTTACCTGCATTATCAGGGCAGGATCTGTTGCCCCGCAGAAGCATAAACAACACAGAGAGAAGTGCGAGGGACGATCCCAGACTCATTAGTCTCTTGGGGTCTATATACCAGTGTGAGTGGGCATAGAATTAAATATCGGACGGCGATTATAAGATTTAATAAAAGTCTATTCATATTTCGGCCTATATAGCTATAATACAGAGCATCTATTGCTAACTCTTACCAAAATCAGAGGCCCCAGCCAAATTGCGTTCCCGTATAACCCCATCCTGCAATAAAACAAGAAATTGAAACTCTCACGCATCATATATATGTAACCCCCGAATTCAGTTCAACAATGCCTCCCCACCGACATCGCCAACAACCCCCCCCATCCCCTCCTCGCCCTTCTCCTCCTTCCTTCTCTCCTCCACCCAAACACCCAACTCCCTCCAAATCTTCTCCTTCTCCGCCTGTGTCGGGTTCGTAGCCAGCCCACTCGTAGTAGTAGCCACAAACACCCTCGCACCGTTCCAAACCCCCTCAGGCCCTTCCTCCTTCACCCCCGCCGGCTTTCCCAGCGCCTCCCCCTCATTCTGCCATCCATACCTAAACTCCTCCTTCTTGATCGCCCTCCCATGCTTCACGCGCCAAATACTCTCCCAAATGCTCTTCCCAACAATACATACCGCCTCAGGCTTACACCTCGCTATCTTCTCCTCCAGCACAGCGACGCTAGCGTCCATTTCCTCTCTACTCAACTCGGCTCCATTTCTCGTCGGGCGAGCAACGATATTTGTATTCCCCAACCTATACAGCTCAGGTAAACTACGATCCTCAGAAGGCCTCATCAATCGCGTGGTGAGACCGGATGAGAAAAGCAGTTTCCAGAATCGGTTGGAGGGGTGGGAGTATGCGTGACCTTCGGTGGCGGTGCGGACGCCGGGGTTGAGACCGATGAAGACGAGGAGGAGGTTGGGCTCGAGGATGTCGACGAGCTCGTTTAGGTGTGCGTATTTGGAGGGGGGTGCGTAGCCGGCGGGGACGCGGGGTTTTTTGTTAGGAGAGGAGGAGGAGGAGGAGGTGGAGGAAGGGGTGTCTGTTCCGCGCTTTCGGGTTGGTGCTGGTGAGGATGGAGAGGGGGAACTGGAGGACTCGGCCTTGATAATGGTGGCCAAAGACGGGTAATTAGAGGATTCGACTTTGGGTGTGAGACTGCGAGGGCTTCGACGGAGGGTTTGCTGCGTTCGAGGGGCCTCGAAGGCATAATCTCTGAGATTTAGACGGCCTTTGAAGCTTGGCGAGGAAGTGCCAATTGCTTCAAGACTTGCGTCTTCGGCTTTGATTGGGAGGACTTTGGTTTCGGCCATGGTGCTGGGTGTTTGGTTTTTTAGAATCCCGAAGTGGAAGAATTGGGGGTTGAAGATTTGAGACTCGAGTCAGTGGTGCCGCCAACTATCGCTCCTGATGGTTCAATGTCAGGAGGCACTTGTTAAATGCGGCGACACATGTCAAGGGACTGTCACAGAATATATATACACAGAGACAGTCTACCTGGCATCGTTGAAGAGATTGAGATAAACCTAGGCAGGCGCAATGCTACAATGTTGCAAGCCACAGTGGGAACTGTAGTAACCAGTAAATCATATGCCACTGTATTACTCCGAATCGAATGGTAGCCTTGTAGCCTTGTAGCCTTGCCTACTGCTCACCGCCTACGGGGTCGAAGTGGCAGAATGAGCGGCCCACTAGAGTTGAGCACAACCCACTAAAAATCCAGTATTCCAGGATGCCAATGCCCTAAAGTGCCCTAAAATGCCCCTAAGAATTCCCCCAAATCGCCCCCTGTAATCCCTAATATCCCCCCTAACCAGCCCCTGTAGAGATTTTCATCGCCTGGTGTTCCACCACACTGTTTTTGGTATGGCAGATGGGCAAATACGAAGCACAATTGCCCCTCCAACTACGTAGCCCGCCCCCTACACAAATTCATAAAAATCATAAAGTCATAAAAATATCCCAGTAAACTCCATAATATAGACAACATACGTAACTGGGATCCTGGTGTGCGATTTATTTATTTTTAGTCCCCAACGTGGGCTCTTTATTGCCCTTTTGTCGAATCAAACCTTCCGTTTTGTCCCGCCATGCACCTTTCTTGCTCCCTCCCACATATCTCACCCTATCCCACCCCCCGAGTCTCCAATAAAGTGGTTCATTCACAGCCTCGTCCGGCATGGATCTTCGTTCGTGTTAGAGCGTAAGAGCGTCACCCCGCCAGCCAAGCCCCACCGCCCTCAACTGGAACACGAAGAGATGGAAGGGTTGAGGGGGGCGTCTAAGACCATGACGACTTCCCCCAAGATTTATATAAACACGCATTGACATCCACCAACTTTCTTTATCCATTCCTCTCCAAATCTCCCTTTTACTTCTCAACCTACCCACCTACCTCCCACCCTTCCACCCTCCCACAAACCCCTCAACTGCCCACCATGGAAGCCGCCCAAAACATCCTCCACAAGCTCACCGGCTCCGACAAGCCCGCCCCTCCCCGCCAACCCACCGCCGACGAGCTCCAACAGCTCCGCAGCACCTACGAAAAAGCGAACCAAGACCACGTCTTCGCCTTCTACGACTCTCTCAGCTCCGACGAGCAAGCTACCTTCTACCACCAGCTCTCCCAATTCGACCCCGCGCGCATCAACGAGATCACAGACCGCGCCCTCAACCCACCGAAACCAACTGAAGATGCATCACAGTCAGGCCTCGAACCACTGCCCGAGAGCGCAACGGCCAGTATCCTCGACTCCGCACCTGAAGATCTTAAGACCTGGTACGACTCCGGTCTCGACCTGATCGCGGCTGGCAAGGTTGCTGTGCTGTTGCTGGCTGGCGGGCAGGGTACAAGACTTGGTAGCTCCGCACCCAAGGGATGCTACGACATTGGTCTTCCCTCCAAGAAATCCCTATTCCAGATTCAAGGCGAGCGCATTCGCAAGGTCCAGCGTCTTGCTGAGAAGAAATCTGGCGCCGCAGCTGGCTCTGTCACTGTGCCCTGGTACGTGATGACCTCTGGCCCGACGCGCGGCCCAACAGAGGCGTATTTCCAAGAACACGATTACTTTGGATTGAACAAGGAGAATGTGCATATCTTTGAGCAAGGTGTCTTGCCTTGCATCTCCAACGACGGCAAGATCTTGTTAGAGTCCAAGGGCCGTGTTGCTGTTGCACCTAACGGGAATGGTGGAATCTACGAGGCGCTTGTGACCTCCAACATCACAGCTGATATGCGCAAGAGGGGGATCGAGCACATCCACGCTTACTGCGTTGACAACTGTCTCGCCAAGGTCGCAGACCCAGTCTTCATCGGGTTCTCCGCCTCCAAGAACGTGTCCATCGCCACAAAGGTCGTGCGCAAGCGCAATGCCACCGAGTCGGTGGGATTGATCCTCCTGAAAAACGGAAAGCCAGACGTTGTCGAGTACTCTGAGATCGACTCCGCAACCGCCGAGGCCAAGGACCCCAAGCAGCCCGACGTCCTCAAGTTCCGCGCCGCCAACATCGTCAACCACTACTACTCCTTCGCCTTCCTCGAGACCATCCCCTCATGGTCCGATAAACTCCCCCACCACGTCGCGCGCAAGAAGATCCCCTTCGTCGACCCTTCTACCGGCTCCACCACTAAGCCAGAGAAGCCAAACGGGATTAAGCTGGAGATGTTCATCTTTGATGTCTTCCCACTTCTCGAGCTCGAGAAGTTCGCGTGCATGGAGGTGCGTCGCGAGGACGAGTTTAGCCCCCTTAAGAATGCGAGGGGAACGGGAGAGGATGATCCGGATACGAGCAGACGGGATATTTTGGCGCAGGGAGAGAGGTGGGTGAAGGAGGCTGGTGGAGTCGTAATTACGGAGGGAGAGAGAAAGGGGGTTGAGGTTAGCCCCCTGGTGAGCTATGGTGGTGAGGGACTGGAGAAGCTTAAGGGGAAGGAGATTGTTGCGCCGGCGGTGTTGGAGAAGGAGTTGGAGTGAGATGGTTACCTGGGAGTCTTGTGGGGAGTACAATGGATTCGTTATGTAGGTAGGCGTCACAGCGACGGTGTGGGTAGATACAGTCAGTGCCTTTATGGCGGCTAGAGAAAATGGAATAAATGTTTGTTTGCTTGTTTTTTCTTTTTTTTTTTGTCCCCTTTGAAATGCCTTGCTTGCTTGAAATAATAACTTACATATCAGTACAGTTACATATATACCACTTTTGCTATCTAAGAGGGTATGACATGCCTGCGCAACAACGTATCTGTAGCTAATGGTACTCATTGCCATATTCCTGGTCTCCCACTCGGACGACGTATATTCCCGATCTCCCACCGACACGAGGTATATTCCCACTTTCCCAGTTGCACAAGGTATATTCACAGTCTCCCACCGACACGAGGTATGTGCTCGATCTCCCACTCACACGAGGTATACTCACAATCTCCCACTCGGAAAATGTATGTGCTCGATCTCCCACCTGGACAAGGTATGTTCCCGATGTTCCAGTCGCGCGAGGTATATTCCCAGTCTCCCACTCAGACGAGGTATATGAACCGGATTTTTTTAACGTGATGAAGTGGAAGTACCGGAAGTCGGCATCTCAATAAACTCCTCCGAGCTGTTGCGGACAAACTTGACGAGTCGACTGAGGATGGCCAGTTCAAGCTTCAGTTTGATGGAATAAAAGACGCCCTTTGAGATCGCCTGAAGCAAGAACTGCGATGCGTATTGCATTGCAATAATACCAATGTCCATGAGAATCACGATGATGTTGATTAACAGTAATTGACGCATCACGGACCTGGTTTTTGGGCGCAGAGAGCTGCGGAGGATCCTGGCGGTCTCGACGATGTAAATAGATGACAGAATAAGTTCCTGGATACTAAAGATGTGTTTTGCCAAATTAGTTTACTTGCCCCTCTACGTGCCGAGGAACTTGGAAAGCAAAGGAGACAAGAAGAGATTAGACATCCTTACAAAAACCCCGTAATCTGAATCCTTTCCACAATATCATAAGCTGTTGCAAAGGTCTCGGATTGGATATCTCCAAAAGCTCCAAACTCCACCACAATAGTGGTGGTATGCAATACAAATGCATTGGTAATAATCATCCATTTCGTGTAAAAAAGGATTTTTTGGCCGCGTTCGCCGGTCACGATGAGATGGAGACGCGACCATAAAACCAGACTTTGGCCAGTGACCATGGCGACCCAGCCTACCGATATCAGAACGACGGAGCCCCATCGTGCACTGGGCCGTATAGCACGTAGAATCCCAAATGATTTGAATAGTAGACCCATAGAATAGGGGATGATGCCTATGCTGGAGGCCATGAAGGACCAGAAATACAGACTGTGGTAGTGCGAGAATATGATGAAGGCTAGTATGATAAGCTCTACTGCATTGTACATTGCCAAGCCGGAGCCAAATACGATGAGAGCCTTGACTGCAAAGCTGTTTCCCTGGTAAGGTAGGGAGATGCCAGGTTCAGCTGCACGAGAAGCTAAATGCGACGTATTCCAGGTGACAGGAATGTAGGGCATTTCGTTTGGATGGTGGTAAAATAGACAACGTCGCCAGCATGTTAAAGTCCAATGGCCCCGACAACGTCAGTAGCATAGCGAGTATAAGTCAAATGCTCATGCGCATGAGAGTTATTTAGCTCTTCAGCTGCTGCCGTGTTTTGGCTGCGGGAGAATTTTATCGCTACCTCATCTCCATTCCTCAAGCCACTCGAACGGGTTGTGATCACGTGATGCAGATATAATGGAGGTTGCATTTCTTCTATAGTAATGGCTCCATTTGCTGATGCTACTATAGGAATAGAAAAGAATTATATCTAACTATCACAATAAAACACAACCGATATGGCTGTGATATCATCTCCTCAGGTTTACTTTATTCCGATCCCAGTAGGACCTAGCAGCTGTCACCCTGTCACCAAAGCTTATTGCTAGCACAGCATGAGGCTAACTTATCCTGGCTAGCTGCGGGTAAGTGCGCGCCGGCATTTCATGATAAGATAGAGTAACCCACAAATATTACCTTGGGGAATAAACTCCGAACATTACGTTCATATCACACCACCCAACCCTACTTCCAATAAAATTATATACTCCTGCTCCCACACCCAAATTTTATATAACAAAAATAATAATCGATTCCATTTATTTCGACATCCTGACTAACCTACCAACCACATCTCCATCACATCAATATCCCGTCAAATACCACCACCCTCACCCAAAACCCCGTATCACCTACAGCACACCCACAACAATGGTCAATCCAGTCTTCAATCCAGCCCTCATAGTAGTAGACGTCCAGGAAGACTTCTGTCCACCCGTACCTCCCCCCTCCCCCCTGCAGAATCCGCAGGCTAACCCCACTCGAGAACGGCGCTCTCGCCGTCCCCAACGGCCGCTCGATCCTTCCCACCCTCAACACCCTCCTCACCTACCCCTTCATCTTCAAACTCGCTACCAAGGACTGGCATCCAGTGGGGCATACCTCCTTTGCGAGCAGTCATCCAGGGAAAGAGGCTTTTACGAGTTTTACCACGGTTACAAATCCAGAGAATGCGGCGGAGAAGTATGAGAGCCGGTTGTGGCCGGATCACTGCGTTCAGGGCACAAAGGGAGCGGAGTTGGTGGCCGATTTAGATTTAAGCAAGGTGAATAAGGTGCTTGAAAAGGGACAGAGGAAAGAAGTGGAAATGTACTCTGCCTTCTACCCACCCCTCTCGTCACCCCGAGTAGGCGACAGCGGGTTATCCACCCTGCTAAAGGAAAAAGGAGTCACGGATGTATATGTGGTTGGACTCGCAGCAGATTACTGTGTAGCTGCTACGGCGGAGGACGCAGTGAAGGAAGGGTTCAAGGCGTGGATTGTGGAAGAGGGGACGAGGCCTGTGGCGCCGGAGGGTTGGGAGGCGAAGAAGGCGGAGTTAGAGGAGAATGGGGTGAGAGTTGTGGGGATGGAGGGCGAGGAGGTTAGGAGGGTAAGGTTGCCTATTAAGGAATGAAGATGTCTAAAATTGGGGGAGAGGGGATGCGGTAACTGATGTGATGCGGATATGGTAGAGACATCATGGGGATGAGAGGGAGCGAAAAAAGACTTTATTATTGCTTAAAAATGACAAAGGCATTGCTGCACCACCGGGACCTATCATATTCTATTACCATTACCCCCGCGAAATACAAAAACAAAAATAAAAGCAGACTCTCCATCCATCTAACTCATCCAGAGCCCATCGCTGTAGGAGCGGAATATAACCAATCTGATACGTGGATTTTTTTTCGCAGATTTTTTTTTCGTTTTCCTTTTGAACTTTTGAAGAGACGACCACCTCCTTTACCTCGCAAAGAGCTTTTTGCGCAACCATACCGCACACTAAACACCAAAAGGGGGGTTTCAGATCTATTTCTCGAGATCAGTGAATCCATCCTTAGTCCTCTTCCACAACAACGCGCTCATCGCCGCCGAAAGTGCAAAAAGGATGCAGAGAGCAATGCTCAGACCCCAAATGCTCTTCATCTCATAGCAAGTCAAGCTGTCCGCGCCAGCCCAGACAAAGTAATCAACCTTCCCCATGTTGGCACCAACAGACGAAAGGAAGGATTGAGCGCTCCCCCCGGACTTGGGGAGCGCAGCACAGTCAAGGTAGGAAAGGGGCTTGCCGATGGTGACGGCGACGACGATGACGGCGATTAGGAGGGCGGAGTCGAGACCAGTGGCGATGAGGAAGGGAAGGTGGCGGTCCCAGAAGAGGATGTAGGAGATTGCGCAGTAGAGGACAGCGATACAAGTCTGAGGGGTGTTAGAAGGCGATAAACGAACTGGGGAGATGGGAGGGCACTCACAACGCTGATGGTACCAATGAGAACGTTGGGAGGGTTGGTCTTGGAGGAGACCATTTGGGCAATGAAGTTTGCGGTCATGCCGATGATGGAGATGAGGGAGATACCCTGGAGACCGCGGGCGACGGTGTAGGACGCGCCAAGAGCGCCGTATTGGGGAGCGGGCATGATGGCTTTATTTGGTAGGGATGAGAAGTTGGTGTTGATTCGAAGAGCTTTGGTCAAGCTGTTGCGTTTGGAATTGCGTCTGATAAGGAGTGAAGAATGCACCGTGTCGAAGTCGTTATAGTGATCGTGAGTAAGTTTGCGAAATATTTTTTGAACTTTTGTCGAACGAGGGATATCGAATCAATCGATAAAGAGTGTGTATGCTATCAAAGCAGTTCAGGTCGTTTTTTGTAAAGAAAGTTTGAGCGAAAAACAAGACAAGAGACACACGTAAGAGACCGTTGTAAGGAGAAGACCCAAAAAAGACCCGAAAAGGAAATCGTTGAATTGACTGAGGAAACTGAAGATGGAAATGAAAGAAGCTGCTGATCCAAGAACTTAGTCGTGGGAACTCTCACCTCTTAAATACCCGACCTCACTAAACCGCGATCTCGATCCAGACCTTTACAAATTTAGACTCACCCCAAAACCTGATCCACCCAGATCAACAAACCACCTCACATTCACGCGCCCTACCCAAAAATCTACATCTATAAATTCCTGACACGGCCCCCCTGTCCTAACAGCCGCCGAGCTAGCCAATCATCGCCCCATACCCCCATAACAGGGGTGCGCTTGGGACGGCGTCTCGCAAGCGGCCGCCGCACCCCTGCAACCACTCAGCTCCCACCATTGCCTCAATGTCCGCTTGTAAGAAACCCGCGGCGGTTTGAGCGACGACCCCTTGGCGACCGCTGATATGGTGGTAAGTGGATAAGGATGTACTGGGTCGCGATAGGCGCGCGAGCGGGTCGAGGGAGTTATGCGCGATAAGATGGGGTTGATTGTAATTCGATGATGGGAGGTGGTGAGACGCGCTGGGAGAATGGTCTGGACCACGGGGAGCTCTGGCGGGGGGATGCCGGATGGTACAGAGGTATGGAGAGCTGTCTGGACCTTATGTGGAGCTTTGGTCGCGCTGGCGGCGGCAATGGGTTTCATGATGGGCGCTGTGCGAGGATGAGGCTCCTTGGTTTTGGTACCGGCATGTCTTGAGGATGGGGGCGACTTGTCATTGGGTTTTGAGACGCTGCTGCGCCTCGATTATGGCGACAGAATGGTATGCTTATTTTTCTTTGAAATTTGGTTTTTATGGGCTCGGTTTGAGACATCAGCGATGAATGGTTCGAGGAGTAGTAGTGAGAGCCAAACAGGCCCTACCTTTGACTAGGCCTTGTATTCCTGGGATTGTTGACTCATGTGTCTCTGTGCTGTAAAACATGCCTAATCACGCAGTTACTATGTCGGGGGTAATATGACTTCACAAGCTCTAATAACGCAGTGAAGGGACACCACATATCCAATGAACGAATTATGGAGACGGCAGGATTATAAGCGGAAAGCACGATTGCTTTGAGCTAGCTACTGGCATTGGTGGGTTAATGAGAATAACGACATTATCTACGCGTCGGAGCCATCTGTCCTTCGTCGTATCTGCCCTACAAAGACTTTTGAGATCTCGAAATAAATAGAGGCATTTGAAATGGGGAGGTGAGAAGGAGTAGAGGTGGTGAGAGAGAGGCGCGGTAACGAGAAAAAGAGGTGGGAAAAAGAGTAGTAATAGTGAGAAAAAGGGGTGGGAAGAAAGAGCAGTGGTATGGGAACTTTGAATGGCACCTTTGGTAGTAATCAGAACACGCAAATTACCCAGTCTTCCAATTGACAATTCCGTTCAACCATCTAGGGGCGCAAGTGTTCTAACCCCGAAACCGGTCTCCTGGTCCCGCCCAAGGATATAATGGCAAGTTAGAATTCGAGATAGGTGGCAACCCCGAAGCCTTATTTCAGCAGGAGAATGGGCTAACCCGAATTTCAGTGACTATTACCTTGGTAGTCTTTACGGTCTGGGTCGTTCTAGAGTAGTATAATCGATATCCAACGCCCAAAGTTGCGTCTGCATCTGTCTTGTCGGCGAACATTTCGAAATGGAGTAAGGCAGGCACGTCTTCGAATAATGAAAGAGAGCGTAAAGTAATAAACTTCATACATATAGTATAGTTCGAAGACAGCTCGCGCTAAAGGCATATCCATGCCAAACATAAGAACGAAAAAGAAATTGTAAAGGTATCACGTCCGCGCCGTAACACCCGTCAGAACCTCTATCTAAACACCCGCAACCTCCGGATCGACATTCAGACTCCAATCAATCTCGGCCTCCTTCCCATGATTCTCCCTCAACCACTCATTCGTCTTCTTAAAATGCCCACACTCAAAGAACCCCCTATGCGCACTCAACGGACTCGGATGTACCCCAGCCAGTACACAATGCTTCTTCTTGTCCACCTTCGCGACCCTCTTCCCCGCCGCCGCACCCCACGCAATGAACACCGCCCCTCTCCCCTTCTTCGCCGCAACAGCATCAATAGCCTTCTGCGTCAGCCTCTCCCATCCCTTACCGGAATGGCTGTTTGCCTCGTGTGCGCGCACCGTAAGGCAGGTGTTGAGGAGGAGGACGCCGCGGTCGGCCCAGGGTGTGAGGAGCCCGCCGTTGTTGGGCGGGGGTTGGAAGTCGGGGAAGTCGATTTTGAGGGCTTTGTACATATTTTTTAGGGAGGGAGGAGCGGGTGTAGGAGGGCGGACAGAGAAGCACATTCCGTGGGCTTGGTTGTGGTTGTGGTAGGGGTCTTGGCCGATGATTACGGCTTTGACGGTGTGGAAGGGGGTGTGGCGGGACCTGGGGGGGGGATTGTTAGCTAATTTACTTGTCTGGCAGGGTTGAAGTTGACAGGGGGAAAGGGGAAATGGTATGTGAATGGAGTATCTTACCAGGAGTAGACGTCCTCTGCTGGCGGGAAGATCTGCTTCTTTGCTATATGCTCCTGTACCAAGAACTTCTTCAGTGCAAGAAACTCCTTGGTCAGAAGTTCATCCTTCAGCACTGCAAACCAGCTCTCATCCATTGTCTCAATCTCCAGCCCTAAGAGCTCCTTCTGCTCCGGCGTGAGCTTCTCAGCCCATTTCCTCTTATCGAACTTCGGCCTCGAGGACTTGACCTCTTCTTCAACAACTGTCTCTACCAATGTCTCTGTAGTCTTGCCATCCGCCGACTTCGCAACAACCTTTGTAGTTGTCGAAATCGTCTTGGTAGCTACCTTGGGCGGCCCAAAGAAGGAGGTGATGTTGCCATTCGCCTTGGGCTTTTTGGCGTCCGCCAGCGCAGTATCCGCAGCTTTCCGTTTGAGAGACATGGTAATTGACCGCTGAAATACTAGGAAGAAAGACACTTTGAAAATTGGTTGAAAGATTTAAAGGGGCGGTGTGGCCACAATTATGTGCATTTTCTCTTGCGTTCAGCCCCTGGCGCCACGTTCGTATGCGGAGATTGGGAGACGCGATCTTTTTGGTGTTCCTTCGCGTCATCACGCGTTCAATTAGGCAGCACTTCCCCCCTTGAGACCCTGACAACCCCCCTGTACTTTCCAACATTCAGACATACTAGGCTGCATAAAACACAAGGCTGCCTGCATTGTATTTATTGTGAAAATATATATCCTCATGTGCATCCGATTGCTTTTCCCTTATGGATTACCGTTTCCGGCCTGCCGGATGATTGCATCAACCAAGAACCTCTACAGACTCACAATTCCGGGCAGTGGGTTATGGCACAAGCTAAGTACATGATTACTTTTTAATATAGAGCTTCAATAATTTTGTATGTTTTGTTACGTGTGATAATAAGACGGGATTTAAATCTTTGCTATGATATATTTCACAACCACCACTTAATTGGCATTGGAATACTGTCTGTTCCTCCATCAGTTTCTCATCACAATATTGAACAAAACGCGGAGGCAAGGTGCTGCAGATATGCGGTGCTGTGTCTGTGATTAGTCCAATCTTTATTGCATCAGATAATTCCAAGCCAATGGAAAGTATGCCAGGCTGTGGTAGCCATGAAACAGCGCTGTTGGATGTTGGCCCCCATCTCGGCCAGACCATCGGAATGGGAACCTTGCATCTGCAAAGCCAACGCATTTTAGCAGCTTCCTTCTCATCTCGGAGTGCAGCTGTTTCCTGGATATATATCCTAATAGCTTCGGTGGGTAAAAGTGGATATACAGATTTACAAGAACGAGTATTGTGAAGAATTCCCCCCCCCCAAAGATGCCTGCCTCATTCCGAAAGTAAGTCGCCTCCCCGGCCTTGCCGCTTTGTAGGCTATTTTTTGCCCCAGAAACTGCAACTAACACGCCTAGAATCCTTAATTCCCAGGTCGTCGCATTCGAAGTCGGCGAACGCGCCGATGGCAAAGCTAGCACGTTCCAAGTCCACGAGAAAGCCATCACTACGCTTTCTCAGCTACTCCATGATGCAGTAAACGGGCAATCCATCCTTATATGGGGTGACGTGAGCAAGAAGTCATTCGAGCGGCTGGTTCAGTTTGCGTATACGGGCGATTATACGGTTCCCAAGCCAGGTCGACGCTGTGTGGCTGTGGATGGGGCGGAGGTCGTGGAAGATGAGCCCTCGGCCAGTAGGTTGAACGGAGGCGGCGACGGTCGGCCTATCGATGAGGCACCACTGCCGGAGGCGGAGCCTTACCCTGTTGGAGATTATGTTGGGCCGGCTGCTGAGGAGCCTAATGGCTGGGACGGCCGCTGGGTTGCTGGACCGGCACCTGCCCCTCAGTTTGACGCGCCCATAGAAGAACCCGATGCATACCATAATCAATGGGCGCCTAAAAAAAAGAGCAAGAAAAAGGTGCTTCGTGTTGATACACCGCCGCCACCAGAACCAAGCGATTTTGCCTCCCTCTCCTTTCCGCTCCTCGCCCCTCGCGACAACCACAAGGATGGCTGCGAGCCCTCTGAAGCATTCGACTTAGAACGAATCTACTCTAATGTCTTTCTCGCTCACGCCAAACTTTGGGCTCTAGCAGATATCCACAGCATCGACACGCTTAAAGCGTTGGCCTTGCACAAACTCCACAAGACGCTGAGCGTCTTCGAGACGAAGAGCGAAAATGCGGGGGATGTAATTGAACTCGTGAGATACGCGTATACCAAGGGTTGTGGAGGGTCGAGGCCCGAGGAGGAGGTTGGAGGGGGGCTGAGGGAGTTAGTGGCACAGTATATGGCGTTTAACTCGAGGGAATTGTCTCGGAGTGCTGAGTTTACACAGCTTTTGGGTGAGGGGGGACTGTTCGTCCAGGATTTCTTTCGGATTGTCATGGAGAAGAGAATCTAGTGCATTGAAAGCTCGGCTGGGAAAAATATGATCTTTACTGTCTGATTATTTATGGTTATGTGGCGAGCCAAGGGGTGTTGGCTGACGATTTGCTCCATTTATTTTATCTATTTTTTCTCTATTACTATTGGATTGAGGTGCGAACGATATGGTATTCTACAGATAAATACAGATACATAACCCCACCCAAAACACCAGATTGCTATGCATCGCAAAAGCACCAAGTGGTGCCCAAATGCTGGTGAAGAACACCAAGTTCTCCAAAGCCAGCTCTGCCCAAGCTTCCCTCTAATAAACGCCATTTTATCCATCTAAATTACCATCTCGCTCCCCTTCTCAAAGCCCACTAACCCGTTTCTCCTCCGCCTTCTCATTAAACACTCTACTCATCCTCTTCCCCACCTCATAACAACTAATCATAATCGCACAGGCAGGCGCAACCTTCATTGTCCTCGCCGCCCATCCCCTCCACAGTCCCTGCACGCCCTCCTCTCTGAAGATATGCATCAAGAACCGCGGCATGGTCAATTGCTCCGGTGCCAACGCCCCGCCAGTGGCGCCTACACGATCTTTGAAGATCTGCTGGCGCGTCTTGCCTACATCGAAGGGCATGGTGAGGATGGAGGCCACGGCGCCAGACACGGCGCCCGCGGTGAAACTGTCAATGAAGGTGTTGGTGTGGTTCTCCCTGCTCTGGGACCTGCTGCGCTGCCGGCTGCCGGGACCATCGCGGTCGAATTCGCGACCGCGTGCGCGCTCACGGGCGTCGGTTAGTTTGCCGTGGACCGTTTCGTAGCCCCACCAGTAGATTCCGGAGAATGGCACATCGCGCCAGAGCGTGAGTGTTAGGCCGCGCCAGAGGGATGCGTAGCCAGAGGTCTTGGTCATTTCGCGCACGGAATTGAGGGTCTTGCTGAAATGCCCGCCGCCGCCGGTGACAGCGCCGTGGCTAGCTTGCATGCGCGTCTTGAACATTTCGATTGGGCTCACGACGAAGGCTGCTACGATGCGAGCGAATGCGCCCGCCACGAGGGGCGCGTAGGAGTCGTGAACGACGCGGCGTATAGGGCTTGTAGGGGAGAAGCGGAGGTAATCGTAGCCGGTGAAGTAGATTATGTTTGCGGGGACCGTCATGACGAGGGTTGGGGAGAGGCCGCGCCAAAGGGTGGTGATTCCTTCGTTTCGCGAGATTTTGCGGAAGGCGTCGAGCGTAGAGTTGAATGTGCGTCGTTGCGTTTCTTCGAGTGTGCAGTCGATGGCGCCCATGGCGTTGGCAGGGCGGAGAGTGCCAATGTCTGGACCGGCGACGCAGTATTCGATTGCATTGCCAGAGTTTCCGGCGAAGAAGACTTCACGGCAGCAGGCGGTGACTCCTAGGTTCGGTGGCAAGGCGCCGAAGCCTTCGACGGTGGCGGTGCGAGTGAGGTTTGTGACGGCGGCGTGGATGGAGGGGTTTGGTTGGGATTGGAGGCGGACACGGACGACGTCGAGGGGAGTGACTGGGTGGGATTGTTAGCAATTGTAACTGGGTGAGTTGGCCAGGAGCCCTAACCTATTAATGATGTGAACAAACTCCCCGACACCGCAGACAGCATCTTCTGCCCCGTCGTAATCTCAACATTCCCATTCTGATCCCTCGCCAACAACGGCTCCACAGGCGGTCCTATATACGGCTCCTCATCCATCCTGGCGATATGTCTACCGTCATGACCGAGGGTGGCGTCGTCCTCATTCCTGCTTCCATTGTGTCCAGACATGCCGGGTTACAGCTCCCTTTCTCTCGTCAGCTCAAACAGCTTGAGTTAAACTGCCTGATGGGATTTTAGGATTGCGTGACCCTGCGCATTCTCCAGCAGACGACGCGAGATTGGGTGCAGATGGTGGTTGTTATGGGGGAGTTGTGTTGGGGGATTTGGGGATGGCTATGTAATTTCGTCGTTGAGTGTTGCGGGATGGCGATAGCGGCGGGGATAGCCGCGCGGTGGACCAGATCCGAAGAATTTTTGGGCGAGGCTGAGGAGAAGGCTGTATGTGCGAGGTTAAGCGTTTTTTGTGCGAGTAAATTAGTTCGAACTTCACGATTGTGCTTTCATGAAGAAATAATTACTGAAAATTGCAGTGCTATAGTACGAGTATTGGACCTTTGGTAAGTTTGTGAATTTATAATTGAGGTTTCGGTATCCTATTTGAACGTATCGGACATAGCATTGGACGGCTCGGTGATGGTTCGGTGATGATCCAGGCCCAGTTTAAGACTCATCCACGCATTGGTAATTTACCGGTGGATTACTCAACCAAATATAGTCAGTGAGTGTCGTTGAACTACAAGCGACAAAAGCCGCAGTAAAAGACAATTGACCTCATCTTCACATTTCTGACACCATATTAGGATCTCATTTCTTTTGAAATACCATATTGGTCTCAAGAATGACACTTCCGCGACACACAACTTTGAGCCGGGGCAAGCCTTCACTCGGCCGCGCTAAGGGAGCGAGGCACAAATGCGGTGCCGGAAGCCGAACGGCGACCACTAATGAGTAAGGAGGTGGAGATGGAGTTTGATTTCGACGTGAAGATGCCTCACTAACAGGGCATACTGTGCAGTACTTGTGAAGTGGAGTTCCCTGAAGCTTCACGGGTTCACTATTGTCTCGTCTGAACGCACAGATCAGATGGTTTGACGACTCGCATGAGAGGATGCACAAGAGGACGCACAAGCTATAATGCACGTGTGAGCGATCTAACCACGGACTAAAGGTACCCGTACTACGAGTACTAAGAATACTACTACGATGATCATATAACTCTGACGTGGATAGGCCAGCACAGCATCACCATATTCCCCGAGATCTTCGACAGCGGGATGCGACGACCCGACGGTGACAGACTGTGCGAGCCAAATCTGGCGCTGGCTGTTGGCGGCTGGGTTGTGTACCCCTATACGCGAACATGACGGATTGAAAGGGCTCGCGATGGCGTGGGGTATGGGTCCTCGCTTGTCACTTGAGGCATGTCTCAATTACCAGCTCAGACGGCGGACGCGGCCGTTGATCTAGAGGAGCTGCCTGCATTCGATAAATCCCCATCCCCTACCCTCACCGACACCATGCTCAGCGGTGTCTTATTTGTCGTACCAGCGCACTGTAATCCCGCAACTGGGCACTGATGGTTGGTGAATAGTGACTTTGCACGGGAGAGGGGAGCGCCCAACCATACACAGCATCACACGAATACTCGACCTGGCCCAGCCAGTCGAGAGCTTGTTATCACACGTTGGTTAGGCTGTGCTTGGCCGCATTACACGTGCATTGCATTGCCGGACACGTCAAGAATCCTACTTTTTTTTGCTTGCTTTTCTTTGTGCTGGCGGGGAGATGGAGTGCGCACGTCCAATATTCTGTATGAATGCATAAAATGGAGATAGCTTCCGGTTACAGTTTTTGTATAGGAGGAATTGCATGAGTGCCGTACTGTATTTTGCTGACTCTATTCTTCGCCCCATTGATATTTCGTCGTTGGGTTCATGCGCAGAGTATAGTGAATATAGTACTATAGAGATAAAGATAGGATATCCAACCATCCGATCCGTTGTTCTCCCTGTTGGTCCTATATCCGTTACCCCTTATGCTGTAATCCCAGAGTCTGGCATTCCCTCATTGGGCCGTCCCGTGCTACTTGGCAACAATATGTATGCAGCATCCACCGAACCCCTGACAGTTTACTGCTGGCTGGTCTACTCTACTTCTCTCTCTCTCTCTCACTCTATACATGCCTTATTTTATCTCATTTTTATCACCGTTTTACATACTATTTTTTGCTATCCCGTACTATTACTCCACTACTACTCTACTCTAGTCCCCTATATTGTGGTCTAATGTGTTCTAATGTGTTCTAATGTAGCTTTCTGGTGATATTTAAGAATATTGCCGCTACTTGGAACCGCCCTAAACTAGCCGCTAAACCCTTTGAACCCTCTTAAACCCTCTAAACCCTCTAAGACCAGGGGTTGTCACCACTAATCCACTATCCACTAACTATCCACTAAACCCCTCCCACTCTCACCGCCTTCTACTTTAAGCGAAACGTAATTTCAAAGTTGGAGACCCCCGACAAGGTCCTGACAAGGTCTCTCCCCCCCCTTCACAGCCTTTCACATCGGTACTGGTTCACTCCAGTACTGATAGAACAACACCCCTGAATCTGCTACAGCCCAGATAATCTTTGTCAATCGCATCCTCGCAATTACTCTTGTCCCCTCCTAACTCCTCCCTCCCTTTCCTCTTCTGATTACATACTACCTCGCATTATCAAATATCAACAAGGCCGTCCTCCATCTCGATCTTAACGAGTCAAATATACACACACAAGGCTGATATACCTCCGCTTATAACTGGTTTCTCAAATTCACCCACCCTATTGATCGAGCAAAAAACATCTACAACCCGTCAAGGCAGGCTACTGCTTCACTTCGAAAGAAGGCAATCGAGAAACGACCTCCGAATAGATCGACTATGCAACGCTAGGTTCCTTGACCAATACCAAACACACCATATAACTACACATATACCCCACGATCGATCCGATCCGATCGCAGAGAAGGATGGCCGGTTTCTTCTCGAGGCTGAAGGGCAAGGATGGCCCGACCACATTGACCAAGTCGAAGAAGGGTCAGCAGGCTGCGTCGCAGGCTCTACCCGAGAAGCCAAAATGGTCTGATGCCTGGACGCGCACCAGTGTTGAGGCCGAGGAGGTGCAGGAGCTGTTGAAAGGGTGTACGATTGAGTTGAAGTCAAGAGGTATGTCCTCTGTCCAATACGATATCATACAATACAAGACAAGACACTGTGGATGCAGATGCGCGGAGGTCGGAAGAGATAATAGAACGCTAATTTGGAATATTTGATAGCTCTCGATGTGCCATTTTTCCTACTCCCATTCCGACCTACGTCAGACCCGAGCGCGGCGCGCACCTTCATACGGAATTACTTTGACGGGAAGCATGCGCTTCACGGCGAGAATCTGCTTCAGGAGCTGCGCCTGACGGAACCAATGGTGAGATTCCACTTTTCTGTCATGGAATGATATTTTGGGGATAGGAGCTGACGAATACACAGGTGCTGTGCAGTGTGGTGAAATGGTGCTGGAGTAGATTGGCAGGAGGTGTTGTAACGTGGGATTCGTATGAGATGTTCAGAATTGGAGAGCTAGGTATGCTGCACCTGGAATGATGAAATGGTCGCATACTAACCCTGCGACAGATTCCGAGATGGCTAGAGATTCCTTCACTGCATTCATTCCTGTTGGCGCAGATTCAGATGCGCGCTCAAAAATTATATTCGATTTCTTCGATCTGCTAGCGGCTGTTGCGGCGCATGGAAAGTCCAATGGACTGGGTGGCAGGAAATTGTCCAGGTTAGCAGGATGGTGGGCATTTGACCATGGGAATAAAGGCGAGGGCTTTGATGGTGGTTATAAAGGGTGGTCTGCGTACGTACCGATGAATGCACGCTCATAGTTACCCACTAACATATTATAGCGCGGCTGATGCGACGAGCCATTTGTTCTTCGCATACCTTCGATCGATGTCGCCAGAATCAGTTAAGGGCGTCAATGGCATTTCCACCCTGCCTATTTCGCTGCAGAAGTTGGTGCAGGAAACCGAGTACCCACCAATGACGCCAACCCTCATGTTGTACAGCACACCAAAGGTCGCTATGATCGTCGAATCTGTCTCGCCAACTCCATTCGCACTCCTCCGCCGCGCGAACAACTTTGTGTACAGAGATGAGGACCACGCCCTCCAAGACTTCTCGAACTACGATGACCCCGTCAAGGCACTGTCCGATGAGTGCAGACGAGTCCTCCGATCCATTTCCTCCTCCAACCAGACTCAAGTTTCCAACTCAAAGAATTCTACTGGTCTCAAGGATGCATCTTGGTCGAGGTTCGAGGACATTGGATTTTCAGGTGCCTTCGACGAGACAGAAGAGGACCAAGAGGATCAGTTCGCCGCAAAGAGGAGAGAAAATACGCAGAGCCTCCGTTCTGTACCGCAGTCAAAGACATTGGATATGGGCCGACCAACGACCCCCTCATGGGCGGATTTCCTCTCATCTGGATTTGTGGATGAGAAGACAAACAACCCTACGCCACTGCTCCTTCCACCCGACAAGATCCTCCCACCGATTGAAACCTCCAGGGGACGCAGCTCGCAGTCCCACAGACCACGACTGGAATCCGACCCCACGTTGGAGCCTGGAGAGCTTGCAAGCATCACCAAATTCGACCTCGATGATTCGTTCTGGTGGGTCTGGATTAGCAGTTTGGCTGGTGAGGAGACTGCCGAGCGCAAAGCGGCATTTGGACGCTGCGCCCTTGTCGAGACCGTCATTCCTCACGGAAAATGGCTTGTCATTGAGGAGCAGGTGAAGGGAGCTGCTCCGGTCCCTGAGGCAGGTGCTTATATGGCTGAGAAGAAGAGCCGATTTGGCTGGACGAAGAGAGGCAAGGGTGTTTCGAGATCTAAATCGAGCACTGCCAAGACCGAGGACAAGTCTACCTTGCACCCTCCTTTCAGCACCGCGCAAAGCACTGGTAGCAGAACCAACATCGGCCCAGATCAGTACGCACGTATCCAGGCGACAGCAGTTCAACTCCAGCAGAAGCAGCGCCAGCAGGCAGCAGAGCAGGAATCCCAAACTCGTCGCGGACGCGGAGGGTCCGATACAGGTGGCCACATGAAGACCAACAGCGTCCTCACAATGCAGCCCGTAATCATGAACGAGCTCAGCCCCGCCATGAAATGGGCGCGCAAATACGACAAGGATGCCGTCAGAGAAGCCTACCTCTCCAACGACTCCACCGGCAAAGGTGCCCATACAAACGGCAATGGCCACATCAGCTCAACTAACGGCAACACCGCACCCTCTGAGCGCCACCTCCCCGCCGTTCCACCCAAGGAGACCACTGCAGCAGCAGAGGAGGTCTCTATCACTCCCGCTGCGCTCCCACCTACCCCTCCCAAGGAACACGTTGAGGTGAGCAACCTCGCCGCTGAGAAAGCAGCTGAGGTCGGGTTGCCAGTCGATGCACACCCTGCCGCGCGTCCCCGCCCTACCACGCCACTCAAGCGTAACCCAGAGTCGCAGAGCCATCTGATTACTCCACCCAAGAAAACGCAACAGCAGAGCCTGGCGCAGTTCCTAGAGACGACAGAAAGCAACCACCCGGTGGCGAAGGATACCCCAGAGTCGCCGGATCACCACAATAAGCTTAAGAAGAAGAGCGGAGGTGGCGGATTCAAGAAGATGTTTGGACGGAATAAGAACCGTGATTCTTTGCAGTCTAAGCCACCGCAGGCACCCGCTGCCGCTGCTGCTGCGGCAGAGAAGACCCAGGGACAACTTCAGTCTGGTGGCGCGACCCTAGGGCGCAGATTCTCTGGCTTCCGCAAGAAGAGCCAGCAAGACGTATCCTCGTTCGGCAAGCCAACACCTTCCATCACCACGAGCCAGGCACCAGCCAGCATCGCAGAGAGTGAAGACAGGACGCCCACCCAATCCCCTGAGGTCGGGCAACAAGCATTCGAGCGCTCGTATAACCCCTCTGTCCAAGAATCCCTCTCGCGCGTAGACACAGCAGACGCCCACGAAGCGCGCCAAGCATTCTCCAGCTTCGACCAAGGACCCCTAGAGGACGTCCCCGCCTTCGCGCCGGACGCCTCGCCCGAGGCCTCGCCGAGACACAGTATCGATAGGGCTAGTGCTGTGCCGTCTGCAAAGTCTCCGGCTGTGCTGGCTGCGATTGAGAAGTTGGAGAAGAAGAACCAGGCGGCTGTTTTGACGAAGGCGCCTAAGACGCCTTTGGTGTTAGAGAAAGCGGAGGGGTACGCGGCTAGCCCGGTGGGGGATAGGTGGGCGCAGATAAGGAAGAATGCTGCGGAGAGGGCGGCGAAGAGGGAGAGTGAGGAGAGGAGTGCGGGTACTGATGGGGACGGGGAGACTAGTGGGGAGGAGAGTAAGTTTTTGTCTTTTCCTGAGTGATGGTGCATGTGCTAATGTGAAAATAGCTATCGAGAGCCGTGTTGCGAGGATCAAGGCCAGAGTCGCTGAGTTGACGGGCAATATGGAGAATGGTGGACCTGTTGCTGGTGGACCTGTTCGCCGATAGAGGAGGGCCCGTTCAGCTCTCTCAAGGTCTCTCGAGCAATTCTATAATACGGAATCAACTTTCGCCTGTAACGAAGACTCGCTTTTTACATACCTACACCACGGCAGATTCTCGTATATAAGCCGGAGGATTTGTTCACATACTCGCTTTTTTCATTATCAGCAAGCCGATTATACCACAAGCGCGCGCGCCTATCTACGACTGCGACTGTCATAAAAATGAACACCTTCACATACACAAACATACCGATCTCCTTTTTTTAACACCTACGATACCTACCTACCGATTTGGTTTACCTTACATACACCACTCTCTTCACTTAACTGGCCCGGTCCCGTCTTCGTTTCATGATTGATACCTACCTAGTTTGGGCCCACCTTTGAACAGCGATCGTTTTCCCCTCTCTCTCTTTGCGTACTCGTTTTTTGTTATTGTTAATACCAGACCCCCCATCCAACGCGCGTCGGGGATTCCTTGTTTCGTTTTCTCTTTCGTTTTTGTTGGGTGGTTTGTTGTAATGGCTGGGGGGGGGAGTGATTTAGAAGAACGGGGAAGGAATGGAAGGGATTGGAAGGGAGGAGAGTGTGGTTGGAAAATGGTAGAGGGGAGGAGTTGATGGAGAAGGAGAAGTAGATACGTACGTAGGATAGAGATGAGTAATTGAAGGTGGTGTAAATTGCTTGGCTTTCTGTGTGCGGGTTTTGAGGTTACTACTGTTCTCTGCCAAGACCGGGTTTCTGTTGCCTTGCATCAAGATCGACAAAACCAATACCCCAGGTCGCATACCCAGCCTCAATAATTGGAGGCGGAGTGCGCTAACCCTACGTAGAAGTAAAGACTACCCCTCCTGCTCTCAATGCAGGAGAACCTTATTCTATAATGGCGACAGCTTCGAGCACCGACGAGTCTCCCTCTGGAGATGATGACTGGGCAGTCACTTTCCAACAGAAAGCTAGGCATACTCTCTCGTTATGTCGCTTGGTGCAAACATCCACGCCCATTGAGGCTGAATATGCCGAGTTGCTTGCCAACATTCTCGAAAGTGTGTCGTCTTGGTGGGCGCTATCACCGTGCCGTATACTGGACCCTGAGCGATGGAATGGGGAGGCGACGGCTTTCTTGAGTCGGCTAGATGGGAAGCTGGACCCGGATGATAGGTTGCGCGATGGATTTCTCGCCGAGGGAACAGCGATTAGATGGCAGCTGACGAGTGATGAAGTGACGGAATTTGTCAGTGCTGGTGATGAGTTAACTGGTAGACATAGAGTGAAGCCGTTAAGTTCTGGTAATGGGTAAGTGACAACTATACTGCGTATCTTGACCTTTTCGAAAGGGATGTTCTGATATTATGGCAGTACTCACATGCCCCCTTCCGCACCCCCGAGGCTATATATTTATAAGCTGGAGTATATAAGAGACCGGCTTTTGCCACCCCCGGAAATCGGGCCTTGGGTGGATTTGAGTAGACTACGTCGCTGGCTGGACCACTGCGATGGTCACCACACGGCACACTGCCAATTCTCGTCCAGGAGCAAAGAGATATTCAAATACCGTCCGCGGTGGCTTATAGATCTTAAGCGCATGTGCCTTGTTCCTTCAGAGCCTACGCACCGATATGTGGCGCTGAGTTATGTTTGGGGAGTAGGAACGGCGTTTAGGACTCTAAAACGAAATATCCATCGATTACAAGACAAGGATTCATTACAATCACATGATGTGATTACAGTATTGCCGACAACGATTCGAGATGTAATAGAGCTTACCCGGCGGATAGGAGAACAGTTTCTATGGATAGACTCACTCTGCATCGTGCAGGACGACGAGGGAGAACGGCATGACCAACTAGACCGTATGGGCTCCATCTACGCAAATGCATATGTGACCATAGTCGCAGCAGGAGGGACAGCATTTAGCGGCCTCCGCGGCATCAAAGACGCAACTGCCCCCATGGAACGGGCAACAGAGGTCCCTCACCATCTGCGATACAGCCAAACTCGATATCTGCACCTCGTGATAAAACAGTCCCATCGCAAACTCCAGGCCTCGACTTGGAACCACAGAGCGTGGACATTCCAGGAGCAAATCTTCTCACGGCGCTTGCTCGTTTTTGATAATACATCTGTTACCTGGGAATGCCACTGTGCGGTCTGGCTAGAGGGAATGGAGGCTGAAGAAGGCCAATGCCAGAATAATAAGGATATGGTTGCGCAGGGCTTCTCATTCGCTGTCGAACCCAGTCTCCGCGATTATGCACGCCATGTGGCAGAGTTTAATCGCAGAAAGTTAAGCTATCCAGAAGACGCACTGGATGCGTTTGGTGGAGTTCTTGCAACGCTCAGCACGGCGTTCGTGGGTGGATTTATATGCGGGCTGCCGGCTATGTTCTTTGATGCTGCGTTATTGTGGTATAGCGAGTCACCTTTGGAAAGACGGCTTGCTAGACGGCTGGATGATGATACTGAAGGTGCAAGTACTGGCCCTATGCCTCCATCTTGGGCATGGGCTGCGTGGGGGGGGACAATCGCTTTCCCGGGCTCTGAGGATAATATTCCTGGTGCCCAAGATGATAAAATACGGCCGCTTGTGCAATGGAGTTGTAGGGAATGTTATCAAGAACACTGGGAATCCATAGGAGCAGCTCAGAGCGAAGAACCGCAGCAGATTCACGAGGGACTGGGCCAGGCGGAGGTATTGGCGGCAGGGAGCAGCGCCGGTGATTCTCGGGGACGTGATAACAAGGAATATCGTATAACGACTCCCTCAGCTACAAGGGGAATAACTTCCCACCTACTATTTGCACGTCCACGGAGAGCATTCTTCCGCATCATGGAAGTTATCGGAGAGGTGCAGCTTCTCTTGACAGATGGATTAGACGGCTGTGCCGGGATGCTATCGTCATGTGAGGCATTAACCAAGGATAAAATGTCTCTGGATCAGCTCCTGTGCGAGGTAGTTGTGGTTTCAGAGTCCCTTGTAAATGGCAAGGATGTGTACAATGCTATATGGATTGAGTGGGAGGATGGTACTGCGTATCGGAAGGGTGTTGGAAGGGTACTGAAATCAGCATGGGAGGCAGCAAAGCCGGAGAAAATCAATCTTGTTCTGGGTTAGATCTTGGTAGTTGATGGTCGAAAGAAATCCCAGGCTCCTATTCTACTTGTTTACCAGAGATTGGATTTTTTTTTTTTTTTTTTTTTTTTGCTGNGTTGGACTGGTTAGTCAATAAGGCAGCGGCTTGGGCCATAATTGGCTCGATCTATACACAATGCAAACTCGGGGTAAAACTCGGAGATGACGGAACGGGCCGCACACAACTGAAGTTGGCCAGAGGAGCCACTTCGCAAGCCCCTCATATGGAGAAAACTCCTTAGGTACTTCTTCAAAACTTCAAGCTCCTCCTTATCTCGAATTCCAGGCGACTTCAGAATATCCGTCACGTGTGTTGTGAAGAAATTGTGGCTGGGTAGCTGACATAAGCGCTGCTTAGTTATCTTTCCGACAGCGCTTCTTGTCTGCCTTGAGCTACTGGCATGAGAAACAGAGTGCACCAGACCTTGTGACTCTCTCAGATCGTCGCATCATGGTCTTAAGTGAAATGGCTATCTCCTTCTTCAAATATGTCTCTGTTTCGGTGGCAGTTGTCGTTGGGCTTTATGCGACGCTGCTGGGACTGTTGACAACGTCCACCTTCCAATCCCATGTTGTCTACCTGAACGCAATTCAGATGACGTGGTTCAAGAATCTCAACGTCCCTGAGACATTTGGTTTCCTAAAGAACCAGGTTACTCCATTCTCTATTACTACCTCTGATGGTGAACGTCTCTACGCCTGGCACATCCTTCCAGTCGAGTTATATCGCAAACACGAGCTACCTCTTGTTTCCGAATCAACTGGTTTTGTTTCAGACATCACGTCCCGACTGGCCTTTGAACTCTTACGGGATGACCCTGACGCTCGACTGATTCTTCATATGCATGGTGCTGCGGGAACAGTTGGCTCAGGCTACAGAGTTCCCAACTACCGCGCACTCTCAGCTGGTCAACCCGGAAAGATTCATGTCTTGACATTCGACTATCGAGGATTTGGGCGTAGCACTGGCACACCGTCTGAGAGTGGGCTGATACTAGATGCTCTTGCTATTGTGGATTGGGCCATGAATGTCGCTGGTATCCCGGCCTCCCGTATTCTAATCTTTGCTCAATCTATGGGCACCGCCGTGAGCCTTGCTGTTTCCCAGCACCTCGCTCTGCAATCCCCACCGGTAGTCTTTGCAGGTGCTATTCTGGTTGCGCCATTTGTCGACGTGGCGACACTTGTTGCAACCTATCGAGTGGCAGGAACTGTTCCTATCCTATCGCCACTTGCGAGGATACCGCTATTATTTAACTACCTTCAACGATTTATACGGGACAAATGGTTGAGCAAAGATCACATTGCACGATACGTCCGAGCCAATGAAGCCAATGGGCAGAGATACCGGTTAACGATCATACATGCCGAGGACGATTATGACATTCCGTGGCATCATACTTCAACTATTTTCTGGCACGCCGTCAATGCTTCGGTGTCTGGAGGAATAAGCTACGACGATCTCGCACTAAGGAAACTAGAATCTAAGGTGGACTTGGGCGCTGCTGGCTCAGCTATGGAATGGCAGACTGACAATGGGGTAATTCGAGAGGAAGTACTGAAGACCGGCTTACATGATGTTATTATGGGCTACCCAGTAATAACAATGGCCGTTATGCGCTCTTTTGGAGCTGTGGATCCGTCATTTACATGCTAAATCAGGTTAGAAGTATACAGGCCGTAGGATATTAGGATAGAGTTATCGATATATACACTCTTGAGACACTTAGATTAAACTGTTTCGCTTTGCTATCTTATGCTATTTCTTGTGCTTTTCAGCTACTTAATTTCTATCCCTATAGCATAGTGAAGTTTGAACTTCGAACTATCGCTATAGAAAGTGTAGCAAATAAGTTGAGACCTCATAGGTATCGTATATAGCTGGATCTTCACATCTCAATGCCGCAAACGCCTGACCCATCATAATAACACGACTGATACAATAGAGCCCCGGCGATAGGAGACTGATAATGGTCAACGGACCACCCCAGCGTAAGACAACCTTCCTGAAAAGCATAAATACTATTAAGGAAAATATAGAGACGAATGCAGATGTACGCCACAGCCACAACTCAACAGTTGTAGGGAAAATGGTATCCCAGGATATAAGATGAAGCGCTCCAAAAGAAGCTCCGAGGAGACAGGATGCTAGCCAAATCTTTGGCCTGTATAAATCAGGGTCCCAGTGAGAAAGTACTATTTCTTTGGGCAATTTGATCGGTCCGTACTCGGTATGTTGACATTTGCCTTCGAAAATACTATCTTTATGAATAGCTCTATGATTAGCCTCAGCATTCCTCTCTGTGGCTGTCTGTGTGGCTTTCTTAACAGCTTGTTCCAGGTCTCTTATAATTTTGTCCTCTGCTTCTTTCTCAAATACGCGTGGAGTAAGGTACCAAATAGTCCAGTATGTCGCCTGCTCCTCTGTGCCCTCATTATCGAATTTGTCGCTAATAGTCATCGACTTGAAGATACGCTCTTGCTCTTCAGTCATATCAGGAAGGGTAATGATTGAGGGTTTCCGGATATCTTTGGGTTTGTGCCACCAGAAGAAATAAGTGACAGTAAATAGCGGGATGTAGCTAAGCGTCATTGATTCGAGCTGAGAGAGAGGAAGGGCATGAGCAGTGCGCATTATGCTTTGTACGACAAACCAGGATACCTGCACCAAGCCGATAAACTTTGCAACGCTATCAGATTTGTTTTGATCTCGTATTTTCTCCACAGAAAGACCCCAAGTCGCTTGGCCTTCCCATCTAGTAAGATTTTGCTGGAGCAGCCAGGTGTATTGGTTTGGCCAAATCACCCTGTCGCCTAGGGGTGTGCGGTATCTGAGAGCGAGCATGCTAACATAGAAGGCGTGAATGAGCTTGAACTCGTTTCCTGTGAGTTCTGCGCAGTCTTTTACCATCCTTCGGCACTGTGCCCATTCCTGAAGTCCTTCTACTGCTATAAACTCTGGGGCGAGAATGGCCTTGAGAAATAGAGCAAGCTTGTGTAATGTAGCATATGATTTGCGCTCATAAACTCTAGGATGAATCACTACCCATGTACATAAGAAAATTGTCAGGAGACATGTTGAGATTAAACTCAGTGTGCCTCGTCCTGAGTTTTCCGGGACCCATCCAACTAGCTCCCGCGGTATGGGTGATTGAGTCGAGGTGCAATTTGTGCACGTTATACTATTCATTGTCGCATTTGTTATAGCTATATCTGAGCTGTAGTCGTGAGAGAATAGTGCAAAGAGATTTCGCTCGATGACAGTGATCCCACAGTGCTAATATATCAGCCCTGGTAGGCGGTATTTTATTTATCGTGAGCGTTGTAGAGCTCTTTTTTGTAAGATAGTGAACATAACTTTTTTTGATCGATAAACTCCTGTTTTTGTTGCAGAAACCGGAAGAGGACAATGTTATGGGTACGATGAGATTACCAGTACCTAAATCGTAGTTTAGAGGATGTCATTCAGGAGAGAAGAAAGAGGGAGGGCAGTTATTTAGCACCACGGATTCGCTATTCAAGCTAGCGGGAGGGCCCGCGGGCTCCAGTGCCGGGGACTAGCTCAAACTGTTTCAACTACAGTTCCTTAGCGCTGAGCCCAGGATAGTGTCCAATTACACCAGTCTAATCAAACTTACAAAGGCAACGAACCACAAGTGCTTACCCCGCTCTGGTATTTGTATAAAGGAATCTATCGAATGTCTTGGGAGTACTTACCGCCCTCCTCATAGTGAAACCGAACATGCAGCTTCTATATTTATATTAATAACGATATTATCCCACCACTTATCTCTTTGTCATCCTCAGATCTCTATCGTCCCGGACATTCTAGTCCAACCCTAACCAACCGTACCTGTCGCCCCAAATAATATTATAAGCGTGTATGTACTGCAGCGTAATTATTAACTCCCAATAAATTGTAGTTACAGCGGTTCTTATTGGGCATCAAGTGGGCGATACGGCGGTTTAGTAACACGCTAGATGACGCGTTAACTGCCTCACGCATCTTGAAAGTTGCAGATTGACGCACATGGATAGGTGTCTAGGTGGTGCATTTTGGAGTTGCAGTGCTGTTGTTATTTAGTTTTTGTTAAGTTGTTGCTGTCGGTTTCCTTTTCTGATGACGAAGGTGGAACATCGGGATGAGGCCGAGTATCATTGATTCGAGATGGGAGAGAGGAAGCGCATAAGCGGGAAGCATTATTATTTGTGCAATAAATTATAGTTATACAAGCTGCAAACCTGCAGGTTAGACACGTTATTCAATACAACTTCTTTCAGCGGGGCTATGATTCAGAAGACAGCGCCATGGCAGAAGTCGGCCTTCACACTACGGTTTACGTCGCCGTATATTTCGAATAACACTCATCAGGAGCAGCCAGGCCAGCTATGTTCTTCATCTGAAAACTCTCCACCTCTGTCTCCGTCGTAGCCGCAATCCAAGGCCCCACCGACCCCGAGCTCCTGGGCCTCCCATCAGCAACCGCCGTGGCATTAGGCGGCACAGAAGGCTTGCTCGCCCGCTCTCTGTGGGTTGCCATATTCTTCGAGGACGGCCAATCATCGCCCAATTGGTCTTCTAACCTTGATAAATTGTAACGAGACAGCTTATCTAATGCCGTCTTGAAGTCATCAAGAATCACTGCATCGGTAAGGAGTTTGAAGACGAAGGCGAGTTTCCAGAAGGGATTGATCCCGATTGGTAAACTGGATTTGAGGGTGCCGGTTACCGCACAGATATCAATTATAGTGAAGACTATAGAGAGGACCATAGCGAGCATCATGATTCCAAAACGGGGGGAGATGTACATCAGCTCGAAGAGACCGAAGTCGTAGCGGGTTCGAATGTTGTAGAAGAGGCAGCAGGTTGTGTATACCCACCAGGGGTCTCTGTATATTGATCAGCAAGCGTCTTAAAAACGGGCAATTCGGGATAATAAAAGAGTTGTTACCGAAACAGAGCCTCGAATACCCTCGTCCTCAAGTAAATATCGCTGATGTTGTTGAAGTATGTGAAGTTGGCATAAATCTCCAGGACCCAATATGGCTGAACCAAGGCTATAGTGACGATAAAAGTGATACTTGTTTTCCGGCCCATGAATGGCTTCGTCTTCATCCATGCCACCACATTGTGTAAATTCCATGAGATGATGAGAAAAATCGTGGTTATCGCCAAGTACCACCCATATATCGGAGCGTGGTTGAAGATGAATGTTCCATGGATGGTGCCCAGAACGAGCTGGCAGAAGGCAAACTAGTTAGATCTCAGACTATATGTGTTGAACATGAAATGCGTACTTCTAGAAGAATGAGCTTGTGAAGGAGGACTCCACGCCTCATATTTGACACAGTGATGCAGATTAGTATGATGATCGACCCGACCATGTAGCCCTGCGCCCATGCCTCAAGAATAAGTCCGTCTGGATCCGTTGGCTTATTGACCTCAATCCTCCGCCGTCTCGGAGTTTGGACCGAAGAAAGTAACTGTGGTGCCATGTCTTCTGTCATCATGCAAAAATCGGAAGCCAAGATAGGGCAGCAATAACATTATAAAAGCTTATTGGCAGAGTTATGTGTGATCCAATTGGGACTAGGAGTGTTCCTGAGTCGTTATATCCGCTTCCCCTTCTCCAGTTTTTCCCCGTGGGGTGATGCATGCTATAAGTCCCGTTTTACAACATGCGGAGGCGGGGAAAATAGCGTCATAAGCACGAGTCGGTGCTTATGTCATAGTCTAAAAGCCAGTCCCCGCTTCACATTTGAAGCGCCATTTATTGGCCGTGTGCGCCAAAGTGGCAAGAATGGCTTGCGTCGCGGAGTTCGGAGACATGGAGCGATAAGCGACGGAGACAGGTGGCAACCAAGTAAATGCAAAGTCGCGGAGCAAAACATCAGATTAATTTTATGGTAGGAACCCCAGAAAGTACCACACACCCGGCAGGAAGGCGGGAACGAAAGATGACATCCTATCAAAAATATCCTCAGAGGTCCACCAAACGCCAAAAACATGCCAAACCTCACCATTTCAGGTGGATCAACTAAAATTACCCCGCACATTCTCCCGCTCCCCAACTACCCCATACCCCTCACCCGGCCCCATACGATAAAAAAGTATACTTCCCAGCCAAAATGTCAATGTATCATCTCATTTAACGCCACCCATTTCTCTATTAATTGCGGACGAACGCGAAGCCTGGCACGGTTATTTTGCCCAAAGCCTTCGTTCCCTTATCCCTCCTATCAGCTACCAGAGGTCTCAGATGATCGAAGCAGAAACCTTCCAAATTTCCCAGACTGTGCTAAAAGCTATTCGCTGAATATGATCAGATCAATCTACATGTAGAGTACACTGGATTCAGATATGAGTGGAAAGTCTTTAAAGCGGCGTACTCTTCTGTAGTAGTGGTGGATGTGGTTGTAAATAAGAAGAGGAGCTCTAAACCGACATTTACTACTATTTACGAGACGAATTTGAGAGTCATTATACAACATCAATTATTGTCCTGTAATCTGCAATGCGGCATTTGTAGCACTGGATGGTATTTTGAGAGAAGGCAATGAATAACTTAATTTATTTCTGGCAAAATTACCTCTGAGAAGATCTTTGTAAGTCTAAATAACTCTAGCTCACTTGAACGGCCGGAATTCTAAACACCCTTGGTTTCCTCAACTTCGACCGTTTGTGCGCCTTTCTTCTCACCTCCTTGAATCTCCCTGAAAGTTGTTGTAGGAACCCACCCCACACTCTGGCTAGCTACGCTGACCTCTCCGTAAAGCTCATCCACCTGCTCTAATGTGAGTCCCTTAGTTTCATATATCATGAAATACACGAATGCGATACAAATAAAGCAACATCCTCCCCAAATGAAGAAGATCTTTGACTGAAGGTTCGCGTTGCCTGGCCCATAATTCACGAGGTATGGAGTGCTGTATGCGATAGCCCAATTGAGGAGCCAGTTCGAAGCTGTTGTCATGGACAACGACTTGGCACGAACTTTCAGTGGGAAGATCTCGCCGGTAACAACCCTGTGCGCAGATGTTAGCTTCGGAAAGTTTGGAATCAAGTAGATCGAGTGAAAAACTTACCATGCGATAGGACCCCAGGACGCTGCGAAGAAAAATATGTAAAGGCAAATGAAGGCGATAGCCGCCTTTTGTGCTGCAATATTGTGGACAATGATGTTTCCTGCAGCATCCTGTCCAGTGGTCGTGGTTCCTAGGATCGCAACGATGAACTGCGAGACGCACATTCCTACTGCGCCCCAAAGCAAGACAGGGCGGCGACCCCACTTGTCAATGGCGTATAGTCCAGGAAATGTAGAAACAGTATTGACACAGTTGGTTATCAAACTGATAATGAAAGAGTTTTGGAATCCGGAATTCATGAAGAACTGTGTCCCATAGTAAAAGATGAAGTTTATGCCGGTGAGTTGTTGAAGTGCTTGAAGAAGACATCCAGTCAATAGACGTTTGAGAAGGTTCCCCTTAAAACAATCTAAATAACTTGCTTCTCCTAGGCTCATTTCGTATTCGTGATTTGCCCTGATCTCTGCAACCTCTTCAGTGATGGCGGGATCAGTCTCTGAAAGGCGTCTTATTTTTGCGAGTGCCTTGGTAGCGCCCGCAAGGTCGTCTCTTTTGATCATATAGCGAGGAGTATCCGGAAGGATTAACATTCCAGCAATCAAGATAATGGCCCAGGCGAATTGAACAGCAATAGGGATGCGATATGAACCAGAGTCGTTCCGCGCGTGTGTCGCGTTATTGACCACTGAAGCAAGCAGAAGCCCAATAGTAATGGCTAACTGATACGAGCCAACGATAACACCACGGATCCACTTAGGGGCTGTCTCAGATTGATATAGGGGGACTATGTGGTAAAGTCAGTGATACGTTCAAAGTATGGTCATCGGTTTTTGCTTACTCATTGCAGAGATCAGACCAACCCCGAAGCCAGCGAAAAACCGACCCGCCAAAAAAAGAGGTATGTCGACCGCTGCTGTCTGTAAAACTACTCCGACAATAAATACGATGGTTGAAGCGATCAAACCAAGCCGGCGACCAATAGCATCAGCAACTGGTGCAGCAGTGAGCGCGCCGAAAAAGGTTCCAGCCGACAGAATTGAGACAATCGCGGAAGACTGCGAGGCTGTGATGTTGAGATCGCCATTGGTATCTTTATAGCCCGTGGAAAACTCGGTGTGCCAGTATTTCATAGCAAGAATGCCGCTGATTGTACCCGTATCATATCTGCCCAGGAATGTGATTAACGTCCGATCTGGAGACGGGAGCTGTAATGGAAAATTACCCAAAGAGAACACCACCAAATGCTACGAAAAGGCCAATCGATATAGCAGGCCATGATTTCCCCGGTGTGCCCTCGGGCTTTCTGAGCATGAGACCCATGGTGTCTGGAGCTTGTAGAGAAAGGGGTCACCGATTTGATGTGTTGAAACCCTGACGAAGGAGTTGAATGATTAAGAAAGACTGCTCGTTGTCGAGTAAAGGCAAACCAAGGGGACGACCAGAGACCTTTATAGATGAGCTCGAGGGTATCGGGGAATCCACTTCTGTGCAAATATCGAAAATTGGAGACTACCCCAACATTGCGCTGGCCCCATCTGGAGTATGAGGGGAACCCCACCCCCACATGTTCCGAGAAATAAATTCTAGTAACAGAGGTTTCCGACGAATTTTGGACCAAGTGGTAGTGCCTCACCCGTGTACAGGCCCTAAACCGGAAAATACCGCAGATTCCCACATGGCGTTCTGGGCAGTTGTAGTTGGCGCCAATTATCCTGTCAGGATTTGATCCAGAAGCATTCGAAATTAATCTTCTAGAGCATCTGGCAGTGCGCCACAGCGGGGCCGCCACCACTACCGACTCGCGTATCGGTGAGATTTCTAAACTCCGCGAAGTACCGCCGGGCAAATCTCCTTTTGGACGTTTTACGGCAAGGGGGTTGGCTCGCTTGTCGCTGTTGGGGTTCCTATGTCCGCTAGCGCTTCCTGGAGAGCTCCTCGAAAAAATGTAGCGTGAGGAGGCTGATATGATACTTTTAAGAGGGGCCAACACCAAAAGACATCAGCCTTCCCCCCTAACCTATTTCCCCGCCATTTAATTCTCCCGATTAATCAAACCGACATCGCTGCACCCCCCATTAACCCTGTTAATTCTGCAGCGTAATTAATATCCATAATGAGCTGCCACATTGATTTAAGCGGGGAATGCGGGCGAGCGGGGTATGCGGGGGAACATTGGTGATCAGATCACCTCTCCTTCTCGACTGATCACCATACCTCATGTTGTCCGTTCTAGTAACACAGGATGTGCCCGCCAAAGAAGTTTTGGACGTTAGATCCGTTCGAACAGACAATGCCCGTTTGAACTCTCATCTCAGAAAACTTATTTAAAGAAAGCTATGGACTCCTGTTTATGTCTTTGCTCATTAGACCTCGCATGCTCCCTCTATTTTGACAACAGACCTCTTTCTAAGAAATCACTATGCAGTACAACAAGGGCAACAGCCGTATGATCAAGCTTCTGACTTGGTCAGTGTTGTCCCAAGTTACTGTTCTCGGCCACTCAATTCGTCGTCCGGCAAACTGTCACAGCGGCCACTATCCGGGGCCAACGAACCCAAGCTTCGAAAGTGGCCTGGAGGGCTGGACTATCATCGACGGTGATGCCTTCGGTAGTAATTCTGTAACCGATATAGCTTCCTATTGGGGTGGCCCGTTTAATGTAGTTGGCCATAATTTCTTGTGGGGATTTGCACAATCTGGAGATTCCGGCACCGGTTCAATCCGTTCAAGCTCCTTTAAAGCAAGCTCCGTTATGAGCTTTGAGGTTGGTGGTGGGTGGGACGCTGAAAACCTCTATGTTGGATTAGTCCGAGACGTTGATGGCGAGATCCTGCTCAAACAAACCGGAACTAAGGATGAGGCAATGGTTCGCATTGTCTGGGACACTAGTGCATATGTTGGCCAGAGTGTACACATGATTGTCTATGACAACAGCACTGCTGACTTTGGCCATATCAACTTAGACGACATCCGAACGGGATGTGATGCTCTTGGTGACGATGGCCTTACTTTCAACATTCTCGGCCAAGCAAATCAACCCGATAAGTCTACAAGCACCCTCTCAACTTCTGAGATCTATGCTGTCGACTCTATCCGCCCCCAATTCCATTATACTCCCTATCAAGGCTGGATCAATGACCCTTGTGGTCTAATTCAATGGAAAGACCGACATCATCTATTCAGTCAATTTAACCCTGCTTCACCTTTATGGGGCCCAATGCACTGGTCTCATGTCGACAGCGCTGATTCGGTTCACTGGCGCGAACTACCTGTTGCTCTATATCCACCTTATCCAGACAACCCATCTGACATCAGTGGTCGCTATACGGGCAGCGCACACTTGGACAAAGACACTGGTGCATTACAGGTGATCTTCACCGATGCTACTGATGTCTCTCTCCATCCAGATGCCCTCCCCGAAGTGGTCACCTCGGCAGTCAGCACCGACGGAATTAACTTCTCGTACTACAGCGGCAACCCAGTAGTTGCAGCACCACCAGCCGGTTCTTCAAGCGGTTTCCGTGATCCAAAGGTCTTCTGGGACCCTACTAATAACACATGGAAGATGGTCGTTGGCTCTGGTGATGGCACTACTGGTAAAGTCCAGCTATATGTGTCGACCGATCCAACTGGTGCCGAGCAAGTCTCTTGGAACTATGTCGGCGTCTTATACGAAGGAGATGGCAGCACCGGGAATATGTGGGAGTGCCCAAACTTCTTTCCGATCGGCGACAAGTGGGTGCTCTTTTACGGCGGTAAGAGTGTTGGTTGGTATCACGTTGGAACATATGATGGCACAAACTTTGTTTCCGAGAAGATGGGCCTCGCAGACGCCGGCCCGGACAGCTACGCCATGCAGTGGTATCTCGACAATGCAGGCCGCAACCTTGCCATCACCTGGATGGGGAACTGGGATACATTCAAGTGGCCCTCTCGCGTAAACGGATGGGCAGGAATTCAGTCCATCACTCGTGAGCTCTTTATTCGAGAGGACGGTGGCCTTGGAAGCAGGGCTATCCCAGAACTTTCTGCTTTAGCCTCAGGGCCAGCCGTCACTTGGGGACTGACCAACGTTGACGACACCGTCACAGTCGGATCATCCAACGTGGCGCGCCTTGAAATGGCTGTTGACTTGGCTTCTACTACTGCGCAGTCATTTAACGTAACAATGTTCTCTTCTAGCGCCGAAGGGGCCGTCCTCAAGTACGATATCGCCACTTCCAATCTCATTCTCGATACCACGAATGCTGGCTGGGGCCAGGCTGGTACTTGGGAGACTACTATTGCGGTTTCTTCTGACAAGCTTCTCAAATTCGATATCTTCATCGATCGATCTAGCTTGGAGGTATTCGTTGGTGATGGTACAGTTATGACTGTGACTGTCTATCCTCGTTATCAAGAGTCTAAGGGTATACAAATTATCTCTGATGGTGGGAATACTGTCTTTGATAACATCTCGTTGACTCCTCTGGGTTCTACTTGGGCTTAAAAACGAAGGGTGGGAAGATGAAGACATGGCTACATGAGAGTGATATTTGGGATGATTGAATGCTCGGGATGAAATTTGAAAGTCGTTAAAATAAATGCTTATACAATGTTGAACATACACCTTTCCACGTAAAATCTATCTGGAGTTAATTTTTGCTCTTTAAAGTTAGCTCTTGCCCCATTGCTTTAAGGCAAGTATTTGAGAGTCTGGAGAGCTTCGGGGGAACCGACGACGGTACTGTTAGATGGCTACAGTGTGGTGGCAAAGTTTTCGTATGGGTCTGTGCTCAAATTGCAGTAAATTGAGTGTCTTTTTGTATGGGAAAAGCACAGACCGGTAGAGCTGCAGTGCTGATCAGTACTCCTCAGGACAGGGATTACTGATCAATACGACTCGATACTCGTAGTATATATGATCTTAAGTGCGGGGTATGGGCTAAAAACTAATCCGACATTATTCCGTGCCGCCCACGTGACATATATATGGTGCCACATGGACGTAGGGCGGTAAGTTGTACTTCTTCTGACATCGCTTACGATCTAGATTTGCGGGGAGTACTGTGAAATACTGATTTGACGCGGCAATATTGTTTGTGATCTACTTAATAAGCGTGTTTGCCAGCCATGTCTCAAGATCCATGTCTTAAGGTGCATGCCTTCAGATGCCTTCCAACTCGCCTATCGCTGTTATGTGCCGACCTCCGCTAGTTTCGGCCCTATTTGATCTCAGACACGGAAACTAGCTTAAAGGCCCATAAAAACGAATGCCAAAAAGAGCTAGCCACTTAGAATATAACCCTAGATCCCTGCTATGTCTTTCCAAGCCTTCTAGAAAGATTCTTCTCTGGTATGACGTGAACACCTTCTGAAGTTTATTTACCTGAGCATTACAACAGGGATCTGAAGTTAGGCACGACTTTCAGCGACGACTAGACTTTTAGTGACGACGGGCTATATTTGGCCGAATTTCTGTATTCAAACTCGCCCACCTTCCCACTCCATGTGGACTTCGTCAACATTAGCTCCATCAAGCAAAGTGTTAGACCGAAGATGTCCGCGAACATTAACGTTGGCAATACACGTCAGCGGGCTACCTTAGCTTGTGATATGTGCCGCTCGAGAAGGACAAAATGTGACATGGGCAAACCAACCTGTTCATTTTGTGAAGAGCATGGCATTGTATGCATTTACAAACCGACAACTACGCGGGTTCAGTCAAGGTGTGTATCAGTAGTCTGTATGAAAAAAAGCTGCCATTAGCTAATACTTATTATAGGAACGACCCTGAAATACAGGCTATTAGAGAACGTCTCGATGATCTCCACAATCTAGTTTCTATGCGGCGTCTTGACCCCAACTATGTGATTCCAGGGGGCTCATCAAGTCCGAATCCATCTGGTTTTGGTCAATATCCTGTAGACGAATCGATCATTAGTCGGAATTGGAGGATGGAGTTTCCATTTATGACAATACAGACTCCTTCAACAATGTGCTTGCTCGGACAGGATCCCAAACTAGCGGCTCGATTGGCCCGCATAGAGAGGACTAAGGTGGACATGTTGACCCTACCGGTTGACTCTGCTAGCTTTAGTTTCCAGTACGAGGACGCAGTTAGGTGAGAAAGTTTTTAACCTCGCCTCAAAGAAGCTTCACTCACTGGATCTAGCGCCTTTGGGTTCTACTACGACAAGATACAGCATTGGTACCCCGTTTTGCACCAGGAATTCTTCGATTTGTATCTTGAAACGATTTCTGGCGATTGTAGCGCTTGCCCAGACTCTTGTCTTGTTCTCATTGTGGCGGCCATCGGTTCGGTGTGCCAATGTTCATCTCTTGTGACAGCTTACTCAACACGACCTGATGCCTACTATATTAGGAAAGCTCTTACAATGCTGCCAGACGTCCATTTTGAGTCCAGTTTGAGGAGTGTCCAGTGCCTTATTCTTCTGGGCGTATATTACAACTGTATAGGGAAGCCATGTCAAGCACATGACTATATATTAATGGCTTCATGTAAGACGCAGGCATTATTTAAATGGTGCGTTCATTCTTCATCTCTATGTATAGAGAAGCCGTTAGCTGACAAATATCGAGATAGTCACCTTTATGCGGATAACAGCACCGAGATAGAGCTTCTGCGAAGAGCCTTTTGGTCTATATTTCTTATCGAAACGTTAAGTTCTCTTCACATTCACCGAATTATCTATTATTCTGACAGGTTATTCTTCCAGTGAGCTAGGCTATCACATCGATATGCCTGAGAGTAATATCTGGAAATTTGACGACCGCATTCTTCTTCCTGGCATCCATGACTCTTGGGAGCCTTTTCAAGAGAGTAAGCGATACTTGTTTGATCAGGTTCGGTCCTCGAATACCTCCCCACTCACTCCAAACGATATGAAAGCCTACTTCCTCGCAGCGATTTCGATGTGCCGCATGATGCGTCGTTGTTTCGCGGCCGTGACATTCTCAAATAATAAGGAGGTTTATGCTCCAATCATTGCTGCTGAACTTTCGTATCAACTCGACAACTGGTGCGATACCCTACCCACGAGTCTCAGTTTCCAGCATCGAAGTCCTCTCTCTATTGCATCCGATGATGCTTTTGGTCGTGGTGACCCCCAGCCGTATTCTAGCCACGATTCTATTAGGTGGTTTCTACAGATGCAATTTTATCAGTGCCTAGTATCCACATACTGGCCCGCAGTTTACAGCGTCATGTATCTAGATGACCCAGCTGCGTTGACCCTGTCTGACTGCTCACGTTTCTTCGACGCATATGTTAGACTCGTCTCAAGCATAGCTTCAGCGGTCCGATGCTGCGCACATACTCCGTGGAATATTTATGCAAGGTCAGTAAATCAAAATCCCCATCCTCACTGCCACTCCTCGTCGTCTTGACAGAACATAGTCTCTTTATAACAACCATGGCTGCCCACAAAGGTGCGCGTGCACCCTGTCTCCAGGATACGATTTCCCCAGACGTGACTCTTTGCTTTGAAATTGCGACGAAGATATTTGAAACTGGCGAGGCGGTGGCAATCAGTCCTTCATTAGCGATAATAGGGGCGATACTATCACAACAGATTAGGGGCAAGCCCTGAAGTGTACAAGTAGGCCGCATCCTTGTACGCTAAGATGATGTGAGGTTCGTTCTCGTTCTACAGCGCGTGCATGTGCTCATCATACGAACTGAAGATTTTGTGTTCCAAAGATATTATTAAATTGGAATTTATTCATCCACACAACTGGCCCTCTTCTTTGCGCATGAAATTTCCAGCCGGCCAAGCCTAAATTCATTTCCTGTGAGTGCCGCGCAGTCTTCCACCATTCTTCGTCACTGCGGCCATTCCTGTTATATTTCTACTGCTATAAACTCTCGTGCGAGAATTCCCCCGAGGAATATAGCAAGCTTCTGCAGCATAGCATGAATTCCCATCTGACATCTATCAATCTAATAAATCTATCTTTGCCTACAACCCGTAGCCTTCAGGCCATGCGACTAGAATACATTCGTACACTCCTTGTTGAGAAATAGAATAAGTATCAACGTTCTACACATCCACGGGTCTGGCCATATATGTAGTGTAGCACCCCCTAAAATATTCCCATCATCTACTGTATAGGGTTCGCCGCAACAGTAGCGAATCCAATGACAATAGCAATCCCCATCTCAGGACCAGCCCGACTAAGAACACTAGTCAACGCATCAGTCGTCGGAGTTGGGCTACCCACAGCCAGCCCCGAGCGAGTTGTTCTTGTCTTCAGCTCTGTTGACGACGATCCATCACTGTGAGTATCAAATCGGTGAGTGGCTGGCAGTCTCTTTAGGCTTTTGAAGACCTCTGCTACTAGGCCACTACCGGGCGTGATGTAGTAGTTGTCTCGGACACGCCCTCGGCAAAGTCCACTGCGCTGGATTGGTGTTGTCTCTGGCCCCGCCACGACCTGAATCACATATCGCAGGTACTCGTAATGATATGGTAAGACGTGTATCGTAGGAATTTGCGCAGGTCCATTCTCAGGTGCTCCCCCTCTGTATCAGCTCAAACAAAGTTGTGGAGGACGAATTTGTAGGATGGAGCGTGAAGCTGGCTACAAAACTGGGCAACGAGGATGTTGCGAACTTCTTGCGTGATTTGGGGACTGAGGAAAGTATTAAGGGTATATTGACCTGGTTGGCGTCTCTGTCTTTACCATAGTATCTGCGCCACATAGTATGCATTTTCACAGCAGAGCAACAAAAACATCCGCTTCGTTCTCTCTACCCTATGTTTATGTACTTCTGCGGAGAGTTATTCAAGCAACAGAGTGGAAATCAACTCTGTCGCGGTCAACACTGTGACCCGCCCCTTCTATAGATTTCATCCAAGGCCCACGCCACCACGATTCTCAAGCTTAGTCGCCTAGAATTCTTATTCTAGAAGCATCTTCAAGGTCAAACCAAAAAAAATCCGCTGGGTAACGGCCTTCCTAGATAGTTATATCGAACGTAGAGCCAAGGGCTGTAACAAATGCAACATACTTCTGTCTTCTATCTCGTCACCCTTAGAAACGCTTTAGGGAAATTATATTGGCTCCTCAACTGCTCCTCTTTCGATAAGAAGGTCGATGACAACCTCATTCCCCCCATCTACTGCCGCTTGGAGGGCGTTGCCATATTCTCCACCCTTGGCGTTAACAATAGCTCCTTTGTCTAAGAGCAGCTTGACAACAGCCTCGTGTCCTTTATATGCTGCTGCTTGGAGAGCATTGCCATATTCTCCGCCCTGCGCGTTTACATGAGCTCCTCTGTCTAGGAGCAGTTTGACAACAGCCTTGTATCCTTGATATGCTGCCGCTTGGAGGGCGTTGCCATATTCTCCGCCCTGGGCATTTACATGAGCTCCTCTGTCTAGGAGCAGATTAATAATAGCCTCGGTCCCCCAACATGCTGCCACTTGGAGGGCGTTGCCGTATTCTCCACCCCGGGCGTTTACATGAGCTCCTTTGTCTAAGAGCAGCTTGACAATGGCTTCATTCCTTCCTGCTACTGCTGCTTGGAGGGCGTTGCCGTACCATCCCGCTTCGATATTTATGTCCGCGCTGTTATCTAATAGTATCATTGTTGCAGAATAACTTCCCTGAAATGCTGCAGAATACAATGCCCTTCCATATCCTGCGTCCGCACCCCTATTTAACAACATTTTTATACATCTTATGTGCCCACCTGAAGCTGCACGCCCTAAAGCCGTAACTCCCCCGTAGCACTGAGATTGCACATTTGCATTTGCATCTAGGAGCATACTTATTACCCTTTCATTGCCAAATCGGGCCGCTAAATGTAGCGGAGTATTTCCCCCTAAATCAGTTTCTAACGGACTTGTTACCTCAAGAAGCTTTCTCACTACACTCTGAATGTTTGATGCAGCGGATATATGTAGTAGCGTCGATTTGAGCTCAGGGCACTTAGGGGCACCACCACATATCTCTTTCAGCATGTGGTTCCAATGGTTGAAATATTTTCCATTTGGCCACTCAAATCGTTGTATAAGGCCAGTCTGGAGAACTCCTTTGCTTTCAGCTACCTCCGCATGTAAAAACCAGAATCTCGTTGCATATCTCAAGAATGAGTCCCACTCTATGCCAGTGTTAGCAACAGTTTGAACTGTTAAACTGGCAGTTTTGACAGGGTAGTACGCACGTCCCAGTATACTGTACGTGCACGATGGTCGCCCTGTTAACAAGATAATAACTGTAGCATCACTGTGCCAACTTTCCCTGCATGGCACCCTCTGACGTTAGGAATTCAAACTGTTAAACTGACAGTTTGAACTACTGCCAACACTGCTCTATGCTTCCATCGAAGTTATAAGGATCTAATTCCTGAATCTCGCCTAGTTTTAGAAAGTTGACACACGACTTCGCAAGTCGGTGGTGGCCCTGCCCAACAGCATCTGCCCTGTCATCAAGACCAAGCCACTTGAAGCCACCATTGAGAAACGTATCGTTCACCGATTGGTGGATGAACTGGACAAATTTCGAATAAGAGTGATCGTGATCTCTCAATTCGACCAGGCCTCCAGATAAACTAATGATCTGCTGCTCCATTTGTGCGTCGTCATCCACAAATCCCTCGGAATCTCGAGCAGAGTTCTGAAACTCATGAATTGCCAAGTCGTCCGAGGCTAGCGCATAGCGAAGATCTGTAAGAGACAGAGGACTTTTGGAAAAACAGATCCACTGCATCAAACGTAGTGAGTCTTCTCGATCTTCGTCATTTATAAGCGTCTTGAGGATATGCTCATAAATAGAGCCTAGTTTAGGTGGTACTTTGCGCAACATCTCGAGTATATACCCAGTACTCTTTCCATCGTTATACTTGGTTGCTACTTGAGGAATCATAAGTGTAGCCCATAGAAATACACCATCTGCGCCGTTTAATATATTACTTTGGAGAAGTTTAAGATCTTCTATCCATGACTTACGCCTTCTTGCTTGGATATGTACTGAAAGCTTCCGAGTAATATAATCTGAGATATCATCCTGGTTTTCTTTTTCCATGCAGATTTCAAACCCAGAGTTAAAGCCAATGATAGGGTGGTGACGACAAGAGAAACAGATCTTGGTTTGACACGTCGATCTCTGAAGCAAGTCGCTCACCTCGTGAAGATAAGTAACAATGGCTTGTCTAGCAGGAGATTCTGAGAAGCTCCCACTAGCTTCATCAAGAGCATCTATAAAGATGCTAATAGAGTGAGACTTGGCTGCCGCTGCCAATGCTAATTTCAATACTTGGCGGAGCTCTGTATCACGCCAATCCCAGTCTTTCTCATGTTGCCCAAAATCTTTTTTCTCACAGTAATAGGCTCTTAGTATAGTACGAGCTGAAATGGACTGGCTCATAAGCTGGTGTGATAATGTCCGTAGCATGCCTATAGCTGTCTGCTGTAATTGTACACCTCGTCGGTGAAAGAAGAATGCAAGTTTAATATCCGCTTTAACTGTGTCTTCGATATAGATTCGTTTCATTAACGTTGATTTTCCAGAGCCAGGCTTCCCTTTTATCCATAATAAGCCATGGACGTTATTTAACCAGCTTTGGTAGGTCTTGTGTTCTAGGATCCATCCACAAGATTCTGCGCCGCGTGTTTCTTCCACCTCATCCTGCCAATATCGCATTTCTAGGAAACATAGTGACTTTAGGCAATCTATGAATATGTTAGGAGCAACGATACAAATTTGGATAGGGCTATATACCAGTATCATCTGTAGTCACTATATCAAATTTAGTAACACTTCATCGATTATGCTTGCTCTTAAAACTTACAATCCGCTGATTGCACCTCCTTTAATTGCATCCCCCTAGTCATTGTGGCAGCCTGCTTAGTGAATTCCTTTAATGTTCCAAGTATTCTTCTGTAGACCTCATCGTTGGCTCTAAACTTTACCAGTTGCGAGTGAGTACGATTGATCGCTTGGATGTGATGAGCTTTGTTCTCCCATGAACGGCCATGAGTTGCAGACGCTTGCCCAACAAGAATCGTATCTGGTCCATTCATCTGCCAATTGCCATCTATCTATAGCACAATATAGTTAGTTAGAGCGCAACTTCAATAGTTCACAAAAGTACAGGACTTACATTGATTGCTGTTGGCGAAGCGAGGGTCTCGTAAAAGCACATAATTCTAGACTCTGGAAAGTTAAATGCTTGCGGAAACTCTCTGCACTGCTTCAAGAGTAGGTCGGACATAGTACTGAGTGAATGTAAAAGGCTTTGATTGAGCTGGGATGTCACCATTGGAATGAGTGATGTGATATCCATGCCCTGGTTTGGCACCCCGAAGAACAAAGCTCCGTAAATGAATTTCAAGGCATCAAAGCAGTCATGCGACTCAACACGCATTTGGATTATAGCCTATAAAAATAAGACTTTTGATGCTATATATATGGCATTATACATTACCTCCTTAACAATCAATCCGCCGAGGCTATGGGCAATAAATAACAACGGCTTTCTCTTTTCACAGTTTAGCTTTAGCCACAAGCTCAGACATGAACGCGTAGATAGGACTGACCTCCGTTATATTCCGAAGCAATTCCCTTAGCGTAGAGGCGAGGGCCTCCAGGCCCTGGAAGCTTTGACTACCATGTAATTGTGACTCGTAACCGTAGATAATGATCCGGGCAGTTGCAAGGTCATATGGGAGGCTGTCACAAAGCCACATATAGGATCCACCCTTCTCCTTGAAGGACCCAAATGCATGGCCACCTAGGCCTGATATTGCAAGGCAACTTAATCTATTAGCAACTATAGCTTACGATTTGGATATTAACATACTCGACTTCATGATCTGACGGGAGCGGAGAGCTAAGAACTGTGAGACCATCAAAGTGGCTGTCGATTGTTAGTATTTGTCTCTGTTGTATGCGCCTATTATCTTCACCTTCAACTTGAAGAGTGAGTGGAGAGTTTGATATATCATAAGACCATTCAGTCTCACGAGCGCTTAAGAGCGCTGTGGGAATTGTTTTCAAGGCCATCGTAGCTACCATTGCACAGCCATCAATCGCCTGAGCAAAAGACCTGGATTCAGGCACAAAATCGGCACCTTCCTGTCTGAATAGAGTTGAGATTAAGTTGCCAGCTTGTTTAATATCGATATTTAGTGGCAAACCTTGTACTCGATACACACGATATTGCGGAGAAGTTGTGTTAGGTATATCTATCACTGTCTTTTGTAATGTATTGTTTACATGTGACATTTCGGCTTGATATGTACCATCACAGCTTGAGCCACGGTCAAGTCCTCCCGTTGAGCTGCCCTGCATGTCGTTAGTAGGCATCCAGCAGATAGGTATAGTTAACCGACTGGGCGTGTTGGAATCTTCAGCACTGGGCCCATAATCTCGCCCACAGCCTTGCGTTTAGATGCCATTTCCACTGGAGTTGTTTGGGGCCCATGTGCACCACGGCAAATGGTAGTTAGATGGCTGTCGCTACTTCGCCGTCGGTGTGAGTATGCTTATGGATTTGCTCATCTTTGTGGAAGTTGGACGTCGCAATATGTCACCGTCACAGCCTGAACATTGCAATGAGGTCCATGGTTCATTGGTTTCGATAGGCGCTTTGTGATTTCATAATAGAATACGTTGACCTGGTTGGATGCTGCAGTTGCATTAATTATGAAGGCCATGCATACAAGCGAGATTTAAGGTAGTTAGCTAGTTCTATTGGTGAAGGGTCACCGTGATCCCTGTGCTAGGATCTGTTTGGGTAGCCAAGCCTCAAACTTTAGTTCTTCTCAACATGGCCGAATAAAAGGTACAGCGACATTGTTTACATAGACCGAAACGGGTGTTACAGATACGCCCCAACGAAAGTCACCTTGGAACGACGCCAGTTGTCATGTCCACTATCAGCAGAGAGTATCGTTTAATTAATTGGTTTGTCTATTTACGCTTATTCACTTTGGAGACAGTGGCGAATCTTTTGCAAATCTACTATCCAATGATTCCCGTCGATGTCCGGATTGCGAATCGATAAGAGCTTCCCTCTGTCATTTCTTCTCGATCCCCCCAGGTTGCGAGGGGATTTTCAAGTCGAGGAGTCTGGAACATTAGATGGCACTTACTGGCCCTTCGAGGAAATGCTAGATATACGAAGCAATTACTTTATCTAGCTCTTAGATATCTACGGTTCTCTTTAAATATAAGTGGGTGGCACGGCATCATTCGATAAAGCTAGAGAGCTCTGAGTGTGAGGGGTCAAGGATTAGTTTAGTTGACATAAATGTGGCAGGCAACAAGGAACCGCCATTATCACACGGAGTGACACCCAGAGAGGGCCAGATGATGCAGGTATCATCTGGTGATTTCGGCTCCGCACGTAGGTTAGGTTTGATCTCACAAGAACGCAAACAACATGCCCAACCTAAGTTAGTAGACCGACACGACCTGGTAATAGGTCGCAGAATTCATCACGTCAGGAGGGAAGAAGAGTATGATAGAAGCATGTCCTTTCGCTGGTATTATCCAGATCAAGTTCAACGGTAATTTCTCAGAACGAGTCATGCCGAAACAATCATCGAACACCCGTCATGCTCATATCTAAACTTACGTTTGCCAACCATCCACATTCCCAGTCTCCAGCACATTCCACCTCGCGTACCCTCGTATATCCCCCAGCCTACCATATGAGCGATCCTTGGTAGCTGCCATTCCCTGAGAGCCCAAGGTTCCGGGCTATACATTCGTTCCGGATTATGGCGAAGTGGAGCGCAATTATTCTCCGTGAGCTTCGACTTCGGATGCGGTGTCGATATCCTTGATATTATGAAACCATACGCGGTTGGACTTTCGCCACCACTCTTCGAGGCCGATAACCGTAACGCCAGCCATGATAACAATGGCATAGTTGAACAGGCTTGCATCGGTATTTATTAAGCTGTTGCCATACTGAGGGGCGCAAAGCACAGCAAATGCAAAGCCGTTCCAAAGGAATGTAACAACGGCCATCATTACTCCGAATCGACCGAGATCGAAAACGCTTGGCTTGAAGGTCTTTCTTGTAATGAAGGCACGCCCAAAGCCGACAAGACCATATGCGGCAATGGAGCCCGCTGCGGAGGTTGAAGTCAAGCTCATGAAGGCTACCTGCGAGGGCAGCTGGGTGCACAGTAAGAGAGCTGAAATGGTTGCGATGAAAATTACGGCATTGTGTGGCTGCTTGCTTTTCGAGACTCTGCAAAGCGACTCGCTGAACGGAAAGATGGAGTCTCGAGCAACTGCGAAAACAAGTCGGGAGGCTGCAACCATGGAAATAGACGTATTTAGAATGGCTCCAATCATGGAGATAATCGTGGCGACAACGTGTGCATGCGGACCCAAGGCTAGGGCGTACATATTGACGAATGGCTGAGGAGCCGTGGTGTCGTAAAATGTCTCTATGGGAGGCATGCAGAAGAGGAAGACGAGGATAATTGGAAATCCGCAGATTGCCGATGCCACTGTAGCCCAGAAAACCCCATTTGCAGCTGCTTTCTTCGCAGAGACGGTCTCCTCGGCGACATGGCCTGAAGCATCTTCCCCGACAAGGCAGCTAGCCACAAGAAACCAAGATAACGCCCAGTTAAGGCCGGGGCTGGTACCACCTCCATTGTAGGTTGAAGTGAAGACGAATTCGGCAGACTGGAATCCATATGTCTTCGAGACCCCAATTGGCAACCAAATGAAGTTGAGAAGGATATCAATCGCGATGACGATAACGCCAGCGCGGAAGACCCATGCATAGGAGCGCGGAGGTAGAAAGTTCATCAAAGTTGCGATGGCCAGGAAAAGTAGCGAGAAAGCCCATGCCACCGCCCTCGCTTTCACATCCGAGGTGTCATGAGGGAAGGTTGTATCAGGATTGAACACAACCACCTCAGACACTAGGTAGTTAGCAACACCAAAGGAGTCCACTGCAAGAAATGCCGTCCAAGCTACTAGTGTCCAGGCGGCTACCATGAAAGAGACAAATCTTCCTAGCTTTCCACCTCCCCAGGACTGGAACGCCCAGTAATAAATGGATCCGGCGGCTGGGTACGTGGAGCATGCCTCTGCGAGTGTGGCGGAAGTAATAATGGATAATATACTTCCTGATATCCAAGAGCTCCATCTTTTTGCAACATTTGTCAGTATATGCTAAGCTAGGCAGGTTTAAGATAGGATGTCAACCTACAAGGCAGCTGGCCCGCCATTGCTGAGACCAATGTAAAATAATACTCTGATGCCGCCTATACAGTACAATGCCGAGAAGGAACAAGCAAAGTTATCAAAGGCACCCCAACCACGTGCAAGAACTGACTTGTAGCCTAGCTTCTGCAAATCCAGATCATCTTTATCATCAGAAAGAGACGTCAAAGAGTGTGGGGTATCAGGATACTGGCCAAGCTTTTCGGGCTGGCTGGGCGCGTGTTGCCAAGGATTAGCGGCAGTAATGCCTTCCTTGGTGACAGAGTGCAATTCATCCATCTTAGGTTCAGAGTCGTTTATCATAACTGTTTTCTTGCTTGCTTATGATAGATGTGATAGAGCGACAAAATTCGAATAATTGGTTGAGTAAATTTTGATATGGAGAGCCCACTTTTTAGAGCACGTGATTTTGCACACTACCCCTTAAGGCGTGGAATTTGACCCCACCATGCGGGAATGAGTAATTTTTATTACTTTACATATCTATAAACTATAGGTGGATTTTGCTACTCGTAGGGACACGTCAAAAGCATTTTATCGACTGCGAGGAAAATATCACATCCTTGTCGGGCACATTGTTCACATAATCGGGATCTCGGGGGGGGGAAATCTCTCTTCCAAATTTCACTTTAGGCATTTCAAGTTAGCAAAACTATATCAACAAGTGGTGGGATCTTTGAGATTCTCGAACAGAGTACGATGAGAACGTACTAATCGAGTTATCAAGAATTAGAAGCATAGCTTGCGAAACTATATTTTTTTATGGATCCTTTTACTCCCTTTTAACCTTTTGCATCCACTTCCCCATTTCTTAAAATCGGAGACGGCGGGTAGTTAGTTCCTGGCTGTAGCATCAACCAGTAGAACCCAGCAACTGTGCATCCCCAGAAGGAGACTATAACCATATTGTAGCCAGTGATATCAAAATGGAAAGACTGGCCTTGAAAAGGGCTGGGAATACTAGACTAACTATGCGTCAAAAAAGAAATCGATAAAATGCTATGAAATAGGCACCAGAACGGTTCAAGACATAAATACACGAACAACTGTTCCCTACGTGAAAATGGCGGGGCTAAGGATAGCTGTATCAACGAGCTACCCGTGTTCTTGAGAGTGCTGATGTGAGGATGGGATAAGCAAAAATAGAAAGAAATGCTCTCCTAGCAAGAAAAATCCACAATTCAACTCTTTTTGCTTTTGAAGGGGTAGCAGTAGTACCACACATAGTATAGATATATAAAAATCAACTCGCTCTCCTTCCCATTTCCGTTGCACGTCTTCGATTATCTCACATACGTTAGACTTGTTTCCTTCGTTTTTCCCCTTGGATATCCCACCCCAACCCCCACCCCCCCCAAAAAAAGTCCCTCCTAACTCCTTTGCCACCACTCTGAGAACAAAACTCCCCCACCCAAATCGATCTTTACTAAGTGATTGTCGACGTTCTCCATCACATCACATCCCCCATTGTCCCTCCAACTTCACAATCAAAACCCTGAAGCCCTCATTCCTCCTCACTAGATCCTCTAGCCAATTAGCAGCTATTGTAAGCATAGCGCTCTTACTGAGGCCCCCACCGCCCCTCAATCCCGGCACCAGCTCGTTCAGGTCCTCAAAGCCTTTCTTGATGATCGTTCGCCGCTTCTGCTCGCTCTTGATGTGTTTTTCCTGCTTTTGGTCTTTGGTGAGGTTTTTCCGCGCCATCTTGGGGGTTGCTAACGATGTCCCTAATCTGAGTTTCAGGTGTTGGTGGAGGGAAGGCGATGGACGGGTTTGTCGGGATTCACCGGCAGCAGTAAAGGACTTGGGGCGGCGCTTCCGCGGGAGTTTTGCAGCAGAGTTGGAGGTTTGACGTTGCTGCTCAAGGACATCAGACTTATAAACTCTCTCCTTCCTCTTATTATCCTTCCTTTTCTTTGGCCCCTTCCCGCCATCATCTATATCATCCATCGCGCCCTCGGAAATCACCTCTATCATCCTGTCAAGATGCGCATTCGGGTGTTTCGCCTCGGTCGGGCTGGAGGGGCGCGTACTCGTGTTGCTACCTGGTTGTAAGAACTCGAGAGTGCTGGCTATATGTTCGTCGATTTCGTCCTGAGTTTTCGTGTTAGGCGGGGCGACGAAGTGCTGGCCAGTATTGAAGCCGGAATCGGAGCCCCATTTGATGTCGACTTCCTTCTGGGCGGGGGCGCGGAAGGTAGCGCTGGGGGCATACAAGGCCCCACCGTAGATAGCTTCGCTCATAGAGGTGTGGTGGGTGTAGTATTCGGGGCAGGCGGATATTTTGCGTTGCTGCGAGGGGTGTTGCTCGGGTTTGGCCATGTCTTGGTGAAATATAGGGCTTATGTATTGGGGACACGATGTGGGTGCTATGAAGGCGTTACTGTAGTGGCCGTTTGGGTGGGTTTGGCGGTAGTTGTTATTATTAGAATGCCCATTTCGGAGGAGGGAGGCAGCGGCCATGACATCTCTTGATGGACTTAATCCATCTGGTAGGAATTCGAGACTGTTTTTGAATTCTAGGAAGATAGGATGCAGGACGTCGTTTGTGATAGGCTCGATTTGAGGGCCGAATGGGGAGGTGGTCCCAAGGAAGTCGGGGGGGAGGTCCTGCCACTCATAGTTCCACGTATCGTACCGATCATTGACTAGGTACTTGTCGGAGCTTACTCCGTCGAAGAAGCTGTCGAGGAAGTGCATATCAGTGTCATCTAGTAGCGGTGGACCTGACACAAAAGGCGGTGGTGATAGTATGCGGTATAAGTTGTCGACGGAGTCTGTGTTAATATCTCAGTAAAGCCCTTGCATGGTTTCTTCTTTCAACCTAACAACAGTCTAATGAATGGGGGGAACCTACATCCAAATAACATGTTGTGAGGCGGCTTCGACATAGGGCGCTGCTGTACGGCGAGTATAGGCACCAACCTCAAATCTCCTCAGGAGGGGGTGTCAAAAGAGGAGAGAGGTTTGCGTCAGTTGTGATGTAGGGACAAAGGAGATGGATTAAAGTAAAGAAGCGAAAAGAGGCCAAATAAGCAAGGGTATATATTGCCTTGCTTTGTAAATATTATATGATATCTTTTAGTGTTTTTTGTATTGTATCATAGAGGTAGAAAGAAGGCGGAGAAAAATAGAGGAGGAGTAGAAGGAGGAATGTTAGTAGAGGAGGAGGATAATAGAAATAGATAGTAGCGTATAGGGATGAAGTATAGAAGAAGCATTGGTGTTGTTTTTGTTTGCCCAGTTGGGTTAGGAGAGGTATGTTGCCACCGGGAGCTTCATAGTGGAGATGGACCACTGTTCCATGGCTCTTCTGTTTTGAGATGTTTCGGGTTTGGTAGGCTCTATAGGCAGGGAGAGAGCTGGCGTCGTTACCCATTTGATTTCAGTCATATCAGGACTATAGGGGATTGGACGATATCCATAGGAGCGGGGATTAAGTATAGAGTATATAAGCTGAAGTAGGCAAAGTCAAGTACTATTACAAAATCAAAGTAAAACTAAGATAAAACTAATATAATACCATTCTATATCTAGCCCTTCTTTAGTAAATCTATAATTTCTATTAGATTATTAATTTCTAAGCTGAGATTTTAATTTTTAAACTGGTATTTCTATCTCATTCTTTATTTTTTATACTATGCACAGGCTTAGCTAATAGGTTACACATGTAGTGTTTGAGATAGAGGAGGGATGAGGGGTTGCCTGATACTTAGTCAGGAGAGTTAGAAGGGTCAGGGCGTCGGTTTGTTGAGGAAGGCGTTAGTTTTGTTGAGGCAGGGGTGGTATAATTATTATTAGGGCACATAGGTAACTGCAACCCTGGCCGACGCCCAGTCAGCCTTACTTGTCCTTTGTATGTGCGGCAGACAGTTTCCCCACAGTCAAATCCCTGCATCTCTGCATCCCTGTATCCCTGCATCACATCAGGTCCCTTTCTCCCGTTTCTCCCATTTCCCCAATACTAGTAGATCCATACATACATTTCAATTGTACCAGTAAGGTCTTGCCCCGCCTGCAAAAGCGGGATGGACTCTGGCAGGCGGGGTAAAACCAAAGCTAGCGCTGTGCTCTCTCAGCTTCCAGGTGTACATGTACTAGTACTAATCCCGCATGTGATAAAAAGGTAGGCCATTTTCATCTCTTTCCTCTGTTGCCGTTGTCATTGCCGTTGTCGTCGCTGTTGCCATCGCTGTTGTCGCCCGCCCCCCCCCCTTTTTTTTTTCATTAGGAGAGAGCCCTTCTCTTGCTTAACCCCTTTCTTTTGCCAGTGTTATCGAGAGAGTAACAGTTAATATGCAGCAATCGAGCAGAGCAATAAAACGCCAGACACCATCAAGGCGTACTTGATGAAGACTAGAATTTTTCTGTGGCGCTTGTTTGCTACATACACTATCCCTGTAGCAGTGGCATGTACAAGCAGTTCCTCCGCCGTCAGCTGTCCCATCGTTCGTTAGTGGCATGTCAGTCACACACGAAAAACTGGAGTCAATTATTCGCAAAAGGTACACCAATAGGGGCTCAAGCACATGTACCTCCAACCCATCTGCCGATCCGCCCTGCCCCATCATCTCTACCTGTGCTTGTGTCTGCCAACTCTCATCCTCTCCTCCCCTGTTTCCGCTCCCCGCACTCCACTCCACTCCTTGTACCAACACCTTGAAGGTCCTGATTCGCGCCCATCACCACTGTGCGTACACCAACCAGCAATACCTACGAAATCTCACATGCAAGCCTCTCCTCCTCTCCCATCCTCTCCCCTCCTCTCCCCTCCCCTCTCACTCACCCCCTACATCTAACAATGCCTACGAAATCTCACATGTGAACCTCTCTCCCTCTCCCCTCTCCTACCCTCCCTCCCATCCACCCCCTACATCTAACAGTACCTACCAAATCTCACATGTGAACCTCTCCTCTCGACTACCCTCCCTCTCACCCACTACCTATAACCAATAACTTTTTTACACGCTCCAGTACAAATCCTGGTCTAGCGAATTCGGTTTTGGAGATTTACGATGCGCCAAGTTTACCTAGTATAACAGCTGCACTGGGTCAGAGCACCAAGCAAATGCAAAATTGAGTACCGAGATGGGGTACTGTTCGAAGGGTAGTGGATTAGTAATGCCGCCAACTCTTACAAAATCTCACTTCAACTCTCAAAAGGCTAAAAGAAACCGCCTCGGCTTTTTCACTAGGTCTGTTTCATGTTCCGTTCTTTTTCCCTATCATCCTCCTGTTCTTAATCTAAATATTTAGAAACTCCTAAGGCAGTACTTTTTTTACTTTTTTTCCGCTTGTTGATCCTATTTTCACAGGCTTGGTTTCAGCAAGCTCTACATCGATTCCCCACTCTAACCACACTATCCCGAATCTCCATTCAACATTTTAAAAAACACTCTATAGGACTCTAAAATCCCTCAGTATCAACAGGTTAGCTCCAGCTATAAATATAGCCTCACCACCTCTATATAATAATCCTCGACAACCAAGCTCATTTCATCTTCATCGAACACCTCCGTTCAGTAGCTCACCTTTATCAACTCCCAAACGCCACTGCAAATATGAAGGTCCAATCTCTCATCGTCTCAGCCCTCGCTGCCATCGCTATAGCAGCCCCCCACCTGGCTGCTAAAGAATCCATAGATGCAGATGCCCTACGGACTCTTATGGCCCGCGCATCTGACACCTCTGACGACCTCAAGAATGGCGCCTGCAAGGACGTAACCTTCATATTTGCGCGCGGCTCTACTGAGCCTGGGAACATGGTTTGTGCTTCCGTTCCCCTCTTCCGTTCCCCCTTTCCGCGCCCCTTTCCGTCCCCCTTTTCCATCCCCCCTTTCCCTTACCTTTTCCCCTTACCGTTTTCCCTTACCTTTTCCCCTTCGCCTCCTCCCTCCAACCCATCCCATCACACCAAATAAAAGGGAAATAACCAATTGTTAACGGAAAATAGGGCTTCATTGTTGGCCCCCAGGTCTGCACTGCCCTTAAGACCCTCCTCGGCCCCACCAAGGTCGCCTGCCAGGGCGTTGGCTCCCCATACAACGCTACCCTCCCCGAAAACTTCATGCCCAAAAGCACTTCCCCCGAGGCCATTGGCGCCGCCACTACCCTCTTCAACCTCGCCCACACCAAGTGCCCTAACACAAAGGTCGTTACTGGTGGCTACAGCCAGGGTAGCGCTGTGGTGGATAACTCTATCCAAGAGCTCGACGCTGCAGTTGTTGCGCAAATAAAGGGCGCTGTTCTATTTGGCTTCACCAGGAACAAGCAGGATGGCGGACGCATTCCCACCTACCCAACTGGCCAGACCAAGGTCATCTGTGCAGATGGAGACATGGTGTGCGATGGCACGCTTATCATCACCCCAGCACATCTAACATACGGCAACTACGCAGCATCTGCTGCACTGTTCCTGGCTAGCAAAGTCTAAGGAAAGATAAGGGAAGGATATAGATAGGAAGCTAGTAGTACTGGTGAGCCTGTGTTTTAAGAAGGGCAGGACCCTAAGACGCAGGTAGGGGGCTCACAGATGAATTTGTGGTTGTCTTCATCTTCTTCGTTCTTGATTGCATTTGCGTTCTTGTGTCAATTTTTAAAATATGAAGTTAGCTGCAGCTCGAAAAATAAACGTCATGTTTAGAATTAGTCTTAGGAAGTGAGAATCGCCCATTCAAGTTCTTAATGCCCTAGTAACTAATATAAGGTAGGGATATATATGGTTTAACTACCGCCCTTATAGAGTTGATAACAGTAAGGGCCCAGTCCTGGTTCTTATGTTACTTTCATACAACCCTACTATCCTAATAGATCCAATTGATCTACGTGGCGAACTAAAAAGAAGAAAGAGCAAGACGCTAAAGTTAAGAAGGGGGACGACTCAAAAAACAAGAGAGAAAACAAAAAAATAAAACAAGTAGAATATCACTAGCAAATCAACGCCTTCCCCACCAAACCGACGCCCCCTGACCCTGCCCCCTCTCATGAGCGAATATCTGGCTTATACTATCAACACATCCATCTCAAATAGTGCATCCGAAACCTGTCGTACCCGCTAGCCAAGCCCACGCATACATGTACCTAACTCACCATGAACTCCCAATCCTCCACCGCCGATGACGGATACCAGTGGGGAAGCGTATGGAGATGTACCAGGCGAGTATTGGGGTGTCAAGGGGCGGCGGTCGATCCCCCCACGTTCTTGTTACCAGGATCGTATCCAAACATCAAATTAGATCTGCTCTATCATATTTATAGGTGCTCGAGGCATAGTATAATTAGAGGCTGAAAGAGCATTAAGAATTAACAAATAACCCTCACGACTATGGTCGCATGTAAACCTGTTATGAAACCTCGCGGAACATAAAGCAGTCGATCTCAGCTTTAGGTGATGTGCAACGTCAGCTTTAATCCAATTGCGCTTGTTGTCAATGTAGTAAAAGAGCTTGGCTTCTTATGCTGTATAATGCAGGCGTTTTAAGGATATTAACCTCTGTGGCTCTAGATGATCTCTCCACGAGGAAGAGGTTTTGGCTCCAACATTATGAAGTAGTGAGGAGTGAAGAAGGTAGACAAGATGTGCGGTGAGAAATAGTGACGTAGTAAACAAAAGTCAAGGTCATGTTCTGTTGTATCTGGCTTGTAATGTTGTGGCCAGTTGCATATGAATGTTGGGAGCCATTAGGCGGTACGGAGATACACAGCTAAAATCGTGTGAGAATCTCCGACTACTGTAATCAATCCCTTAGCACGCAGAACAGGAAGTCTTGTAGTAAATGTAGTATATAGAACTAATTGAACGATTGAATTACTACACCGTTCCGCGGGGCTTCGCACAGGGGGAACTCCCCAAACCCCGAGAAATCGCCAGCTGAGCAGTAGAGCTCAGATGTGATTGTGGCTGCATATTGGGTGCCACCACGGCCGCACCAAGCCAACCCAGCGAGTGGGCGCCGTAACTAGGAAATCCTTCGGTAACAGGGCCAATAACCCACCGAATCCCAGGCGGGCCGTCCACCTCCTTCCAATAATTCCAGGCAACAGTGATGTGGTGATATTAATCCAGTAGGGGAGGGTAGCAACTATTGGACACAGAAGCAGCCAGGTTGTCCCTAAAACAGTCAGCTCCTAACTGTTTTTGTTGAGTTTAGTCAACTGGAACATTATTTAGCCATAACCGACCCGCTTCGGTCGACTTTCACATGCACTAAAACTCAGTAAATTATGGATCCAATATTCTAAGAAGATGTGGGGAAGTAAGCCAAATTATACTAATGGGGAGTAGATTCTCTAGTCCTAGAGCTATTGATCTTCTCTGAACACGCTACTCATTTGGTACTGGACCTAGAATCGTAAATCCAATAGACAGTCTAAGGAGGGGCGTGGGGGGCGGCGCTCCCTGAATGCCGTCTCGAGCTACATGCATAGGTGTTATACCCTTCGAGTGTTATTAAGCTTAAGGTTGGGACACGCATCAACTACTATGTTTTGGACTCCTTGTGATTAGCCTCGAACAATCTCGTTAGTACACGTGAGGACGTGAGGGCCTCCCTTCGCTTGCTATAATCATGGGTACGTAAGACCATTGAAAATGTGGTGGCGATCTTTCAGCGTCCAGTTAGAATACATGATCTTCCCCTCCAAGGCGGCCGAAATTATACTTATGGTCCCAAAGCTTTTATGTGGGGAACCCTTAAAGAAAGAATGAGGCTAGGGTGCCGCTTTTCCCCAGAGCTGCTTTGGCTTAAGGGAACCTTGAACTACCGAGAAGTAATTATGCCGAAAGGGGCCACCGGATCTTGCACGGGCTCGGTTGTGTGCATTAATTAATATATTTTCCCCTTCAATTAAGCACATGCAGACTTATTCCACTACTTCCTTCTCATTTCAAGTCGGGTTTCAGGATGCAGTGCTTCAAAAGTTTAGGTTTTGTGTCTCTCTTGACAAGGGTGTTGGCACAAGTGAATCTTCAACTTGCCCTCATAGAGCTTCCAGATTGCGCAGTAAGGCTCTCCAAATCTTTTGTTAGCGAAGCCTTCTAACAACTTACAGATAACATGTGCTAGACAAGCACTCTTACTGGCAGGGTGTGCATTACAAAACATCTTTAGTTGCTTCTGTACAAATACAACTTTGCAGAGTCAGCTCTCTGTATGCGTACAGACAACGTGTAATCGCACAGAGCAGTATGGTAGGGCCTGAGACTCCATGGCTGTATGACCGTGCTAAGTGTTTCTAGCTACGCTATCAGTCTTATAAAACCTTCTATGTAAAGGTGCTCCCAGCCCTCTCGAAGCGCAGAGGTGATTCGACTTGTCACCATCATGTCTGCTATTGCGTTTCCAATGGTGTTCTTAAGACTCTGCTTTCGATACATTATCGCGCGCATTTGGTGGGATGACTGGCTCGTCATTGTAGCAGCTGTGAGCTAGAAGACATGAATTGTTTCAAAACTAGCTAATTTGCAACCAGACATCCATGGTACCAATCACAGCTTCCGCAATATATTGCATGCATCATACCTCCATAGCCATGTCTAGAATGAATATTAATAGTACTAAGGTGCTACCCATGGCTTTGGAAACCATGTATGGGATGTCCCACCAACGAATATAAACAAGACACTAAAGGTACTCATTTAATCAGAACGTCATATATATATGCTAAGAACAGATAGCTCTACTACATAGATCAAATATTCTACGGTCTAGCTCAAAATCTAGCCAAGATCTCAATTCCCCTCCTTTTCTTACGCATCTTCCCAGGCGAGCGCTTTCGCCTTGTCACCAAGACCGCCATAGCCTGGATGATATGTTAGCTTATTGCATTCTTCATTGCTGTTACTCTGCAGTGTGTCCCTGTCAAAGCTACTTGGGATATGACACAGAAGGGGAAATGTATCAACGCAGGCGCACTAGTTACCGTAGGGGCTGGATTTAACATTTTTAATGACATTGTGATTATCCTGCTCCCTATACAGGAGTTGAAGCACCTGCATCTTAGTCTAAGGAAGAGACTAGCCGTCACAGCCTTGTTTGCTTTGGGTTCATTGTAGAGTTCCCTTCGAATCTTCATCCTTCTCAAGCACTAACTTCATTTAGTGCATGCATAACTAGTATGGTCCGCCTGAAATATCTGTCCTCCTACTCAGTCCAATCCTTGGATGCATCATGTACAAATCTCCTCCCCTTTCCTTTAGTAACCCTGCTGATGATAACGTAGGGAGTGGCGTCGACATAGTGGTCTGGTCCACCATTGAGACCTACACCGCTGTGATCTGCGCTTGCCTGATGACCCTTCGACCGCTGGTGGCCAAGTTCATGCCATCCAACTTCCAGAACAGTATGCTCGTAAGCGATACCTCGTGGCTCTATAGTATCACCCATCCACATAGAACTCTCCCTCTCAGGCAGATAGACTACAAGTCTCGGGGGCCTGGATGGGTAACAAACCCGAATCCGCCGTCAAGCTCAATAACCTGGAGAATAACAAGGCGTGGGCGGGCGGGAAGATCTCGTACGATAGCGGGCACGACATAGAGGGCTCGCTGGGAGAGGTAACAGGAGTCCACGACAGTCTTACCTTTTCCACGAAACCCCCCATGCGAAAATAAGTCGAAGGAACAAATTCATTCCAGTATCTTGTTTTTATACAACATGTGCTATAATAACGGTCAAAGGCGATGATGAATACGTTATCAAAAGTGTATTAATTCATAGAGGCCCATCTATTAATATCACCAATAGACAGATAGGGGCGGCTCTGGATTGCCTTTGGCACTCGAACCAAGAAGGATGGTAAAAGATGATAGCAGACGGTATAAACAGATCAGCTATGAACAACACATCTGCCCTGGAGACGACTCAGATGATAGACGGAGGCAGTCGCGTTGGCGGCAGAAGCGCGCCGGCGAAAACCCCTGCAGGATCCCGCGATCAGCCATTATGACACTGGGTTGAATAAAGCTTGTATCTGAATTCGGTACCATAGTGGTGTAGAATTCGACAGTTATAAAGTTGCAACTAGGTTTGGAAATACAAAATATTCTCATGTTCCAAACACAACGCAAGAGTGAGAGATGGTCGGCAGCGTGACAGATGTGTTTAATCCCAGAAGTCCTTTCCACCATACTTGTTCCCAATCAGAGCCTTTCCACCTTCCTTCACCTCGACGCTATCATACTTGTGAGATGCCCCAATCGCACCCCCACTCCAGTCACTACTGTATGCATCCCCTGCAAGGGCCTGTCCTTTGATCCCAATATTCGAGTATTGGTGACCTGCGATTACTTCCCCTGCCGTTTTTTGAAGCAGGTTATCAACATCCGTAGCTGCATCCTCGATCAGCTCAAGAGACTGCTTGTCACCAATCTCTGCTGCTTCTCGCTGGACAAGTGTGGTTTGAGACTGAGGTGCAGGGAATAGTTTCTCAATCTCGTCGATAAGAGAGACCATCTGTCCAAGGAGATCTTTCAGGGTGGACCTGTGATAGAGAGCCCAGCTACTAAGCTTCAAAAATCGACCCTTCTTTTGACGCTGTGTGGCTAAGCCTTTCATCTTAGTATCTAGCACGGCCGCCTTCGGATCCATATCGCCTGTTGAATATGCTGAGAGATCCTCGCCAGCCTTCGCAGTCGACTTATACTTTTTGGAGATGGACTGGGTGTCAGCGAACAGCACAAGAATTTGGACCAGCGCATCCTTTGCAAGTTCAACCTCAGTCACAGTAGCATTCTGCCTGCCTAGTTTAGGATCGTCGTAGATATTGACAGACTCGCCCCATCGTGTAAGACGGAGTCTCAGGCAGTTGAGTGTAAGCTGGCTGGTCTGAAAATCCCGACCGAAGTGACGGCCAAACTGGACGTACTCGAAGCAGTCAACACAAGCAGTGAAAGCAGATGCAATTCCAATGTCACCGGCGACAATGCCGAACGGCTCCGCCATTGATAAGAGAAATGATAATGCAAGACAAGAGCCGTCGGAGTGAAGGTTGAGTTGATGGGATGGAGTGGGACCCCACCAGGACTTACTTCAGTCACAGCCTCGCAACACTCGGCCAATATCCAACCCTACACTTACAGGGGGCAGTGATGGAGTAGTACCCCTCACCATCAACGGCGAGATAACTAATAGCCATAACGTAACCTGACAGCGCCTAACTTACGACTTATGACTTACAAGAGGAAGGAGAGGTATAAGGTATTGATTGCACCTCACCATTCATTGACTGGGATTTGTACTCAGTAGACTCTCAACAGCTCCTTCTCCACTTTTGCGGGTGGCAGCTAGCTTAACCTTACAAAGTACACCATGTCTGATCCCGAGCAGCAACGTGGGTCTAACAAACAATACCGAGACATTAGTATCAACGATGGCGCAAGAGCCCATCTTGGGGATATATACCATATTTGTAGGTTAACTTAAAGCTCTTCAACGATATATATATTAAAAGAGGAGCACCGCAGAACTGACACGCACGCGATAGCCCGAGAAGATCCCCTCAGCCTTCTCCCGTTTGCAACAGACGCGCCGTTCAATTCCTACGTCCGCCAATACGAACCTGCCTGCCTCCCTAACACCCGCGTCGACCTTTTAAAAGATATATATGGCTGGGCTGATGGAAAAGATGGACAAGGTGAGCGATGCATCTTCTGGTTGAATGGCTTGGCTGGAACGGGAAAGTCAACAATCACCCGTACCGTCGCCCACAGGTATAATCAGCAGAAGCGTCTTGGAGCCAGCTTCTTCTTCTCAAAGGGTGGCGGAGATGTGAGCCATGCCGGCAAGTTCTTTACAAGTCTAGCAGTGCAGCTCGCTTTCAATGTGCCGTCTCTTCGACAGTATATCTGTGAGGCCATTACCAAGCGGAGTGATATTGCAAATCTGTCTCTCTCAGACCAGTGGCGCCAGCTTGTTCTCGGCCCCGTATCAAGGCTAGAGAAATCTCAGCAGCCGTACGTCCTTGTTATTGATGCGCTCGACGAGTGTGAGGGTGATATCAACGTCCAGAACATTCTAGAGCTCTTAGCCGAGGCTCGATCACTGACAACGGTACGACTTCAAGTCTTTCTGACTAGTAGACCCGAAATTCCAATCCGACATAGCATACACCGTATCCCACACGCTGAGCACCAGGACTTCATACTCCATGATATACCACTGGAGACTATTAACCATGATATCTCTCTATTCCTAGAATACAATCTGGGGACAATCAGGCAGCAATGGACTCTTGGCGCAGACTGGCCAGGCGAAGCGATTCTAAGACAGCTGGTTTTACACGCTTGTGGCCTCTTCATTTGGGCGGCAACGGCATGTCGGTTTATCCATGAAGGGAGGCGATTCGCACGTAAGAGACTGGATGCAGTTCTCAAGGTCAGTAGCAGTGCTATTACTGCACCGGAGAAACACCTCAATGAGATCTATCTTGCTGTCCTCAAGAACTCGATTTCCTCGGAATATTCAGATGAAGAGAAAGAAGAGGTATGCGACATGTTAAAGCATGTTCTTGGAAGTATAGTAGTATTGCTCTCACCTCTTTCTACCTCGTCATTGAGCAAGCTATTGCACGTTCCAAAAGAAGATGTCGATAATACATTCGAGGACCTTTATGCGATCCTTGATATTCCAAAGGAGCCGACTCGCCCGCTCCGCCTACACCATCCTTCATTTCGCGACTTCCTCCTCAGCAAAGATCGATGTGGGGAGTTTTGGGTGAATGAAAAGGAGGCGCACCAGATATTAGCTGCTGGCTGCATAAGGCTAATGTCCCAGACACTTAAGAAGGACATTTGCGAAATGCATGCTCCTGGTAGCCAAGCCAGCCAGGTTAAGAGCAGTTGGATTGAGGAATGCCTTCCATCCGAAGTTCAATATGCATGTCTTTACTGGGTCCAGCATCTACAAAGAGGTGATTCCCAGGTTCATAGTGGCGGGGAAGCTCACCGGTTTCTGCAGGATCATCTACTGCACTGGCTCGAGGCACTCGGGTGGATGGGCAAGACATCAGAAGGGATTCAGGCAATATTGTCCTTGGAGGCTTACGTTCCGGTAATCTATACATCTATTGCTTACAAGACTCTAATTAACATGTCATTAGGTTAATGAAAGCCCCGATTTACATGCATTTGTCCATGATGCAATGCGATTCGCCTTGTATAACCGATTGGCGATTGAAAAGGCACCCCTACAGCTATACTGTTCGGCGCTTGTTTTCGCCCCGGAGAAAAGCATTGTTCGGAGGCAATTTGAGAAATTTATCCCACCTTGGATCCAATTGAAGACGAAAGCGCAAGAAAATTGGAACGCGGCGCTGCAAACGCTCGAGGGCCATTCGGACTCAGTCGAGTCAGTGGCCTTCTCGCAAGACGGCAAGCACATAGCGTCTGGGTCGCATGATAAAACGGTAAGGCTCTGGGACGCCGTGACAGGCGCGGCGCTACAGGTGCTCGAGGGCTCCAGCCCGGTCAAGTCAGTAGCTTTCTCCCCAGACAGCAAGCGCATAGTATCTGGGTCACTGGATGGCTCGATACAGCTCTGGGATACTATGACAGGCGTAGCGCTACAGATGCTCGAGGGCCGTTCGACAGTCGAGTCAGTAGCCTTCTCGCCAGACGGCAAGCGTATAGCAATTGGGTCAGATGATCTAACAGTACGGCTCTGGGACACTGAGATAGGTGCAGTGCTGCATACACTCAGAGGCCATTCGAAATATATCATGTCAGTAGCTTTCTCGCCAGACAGCAAGTGCATAGCATCTGGGTCACATGATCAAACAGTACGGCTCTGGGACACTGAGACAGGCGCAGTGCTACAGACGATTGAGGGCCAGAGCTTTCTCACGCCAGTGGCCTTCGCGTTAGATGGCAAGCGGTGGGCGTCTGGGTCAGATGGTCGATCAGTACAGCTCTGGGACGCCATGACGGGCGAGGCACTACAGACACTTAAGGGCCATTGGAGCGCAATTACATCTTTGGCATTCTCACCGGATAGTAAGCGCCTAGCATCTGGGTCACATGATCTAACAGTACGGCTCTGGGACGCTGAGACAGGTGCAGCTCTGCAGATACTCGAGGGCCATTCGAGGAAGATCTCATCAGTGGCCTTCTCGCTAGACGGCAAGCGTTTGGCATCTGGGTCAGGTGATTACACAGTACGACTCTGGGACGCTATGACAGGTGGAGCACTCCCGCCGCTTGAGGCCCCATACCGTTCAGGATCTGTGGTGTCAGTGGCCTTCTCGCCAGACGGCAAGGGGGTGGTGTTTGGGTCAGGTGACCTGGTATACCTCTGGAGCACTGTGACAGGCACAGCGCTGCAGACGCTCGAGGGCCATTTGAGCTCGGTTACATCGGTGGTTTTCTCGCCGGACGGCAAGCTGGTAGCGTCTGCGTCAGGCTCATATACGAAACAGCTCTGCACAGTACGGATCTGGGACGCCTTGACGGGCGCGGCGCTGCAGACGCTCGAGGGCCATTCAAAACCAGTCTTGACGGTAGCCTTCTCGCCAGACGGCAAGCGTATAGCATCTGGGTCATATGATCGCACAGTACAGTTCTGGGATGTTATGACAGGAGTAGCGCTACAGACGCTCGAGGGCCATTCAAACGTAGTCACGGTAGTGGCCTTCTCGCCAGATGGCAAGCATGTGGCATCTGGGTCACAGGATCAAACAGTACGGATCTGGGACGGCCTGACAGGCGTAACGCTGCAGACACTCGAGTGGTATTCAGAGTCAGTCTCATCAGTTGCCTTCTCGCCGGACGGCAAACGGGTGGTGGCTAGGTCAGGTGATAAAACACGGCTCTGGGACGCCATCACGGGTGCAGTGCTGCAGACGCTCAAGGGCCATTCGAAATTTCTCACACCAGACGCCTTCTTACATGACTATAAGGTGGAGCCAGGTTTATTTGTGTCAGATGATTGGGTAATAGAAGGGGAGAAGAAAATTCTCTGGCTTCCTCGCGAATATCGACCAGAACATATGGCTGTTTGGAACAGAACTGTCGTATTAGGACACTCAACAGGGAGAATATCTATTCTCGAATTTGAGGAAGGGTTGAAGCCTATATAGGAGTAGAATAGGTTATGAACATCTCATAACGTTATATATGAATTATTATTTCTTTTTCCTTCAAGTTATTTCATAGAGGGTCAACGGAAATATATGCCTTCATAGCGGGCTATAATTTCCACTTGATTTCTAGTATCGTCGAAGACAATTATGGAATGTTCTCTGTATGGTGTAATAGATAATGAGACAAGATGCGGGCTGGCATCATAAGCCATCCCCTTTGCGCTAATGCCAGATCGAAATTGTGACGGGGCAACGCCGGAAGGGAGGGAATTATAGCGCTGAACGACATCGAGTTCGCAAAATCCAACACCCGATCGAACCTGCCATTGCCGGGGCCCGACCGCTCCGATTTGGAGAAAAAGTGAAAGTCCTCTCCTGTCTCCTTCTGCTTCTCCCGTCAGCGCCTCTCATGTTGCTCAGGCAGTACAGGCCAGTGCCTCGTCCTCTGCTCCCGCGCTCCCGCCGTCCGGGCCCCTCCTGAAAGTCTTGTACATTAGACCAGGGGAAATAAATGGAGAGAAGGGGGGGGGGGGAATACCCTTCAACCACTCTTCCCCGTCCACTCAATTGCGCAATTCATCTGCAACCTCGTCGCGCCCCTCTCCGCCCACGTCGGACAATACTTCGTCTCGGTCGTGAGCACATTCCCGCTCGGTACGTCCGGCATCGCCGTCGACATCGTCACACTGACTGCCTTTTTCAGATCTAGCGCTACACGCGTCTCAGTGATGATGCACTTTGTCTGCCGCGGCCCGATGGCGCCATAGTCTGCTCAGTGCATTTTTGTTCGGACGTCAGCCAGCGCCCCATCCACGCCGCGGACGAAGCGCCAAACATCAGGGCGTAGATGTTGTCCAGGGGGCGGGGATGACCTCGTCCGCGAGCACCTTTTCGTAGTGCGTGTCCTAGTCCACACGCTCTGCAGGAAAGTGCCTCAGCGGGCCTGGCACGTCCGCTTCCACCGTCTGACTCCCCTACTTCTTGTCTAGGGTGTCATTGGTGACAGCTGACGGCTTGCGCATTGCGGGCTTCTCGACAGTGGTGTCGGATGCGAAGTGAACCCTGACCACCCCCTAAGCTGGATACATTTGATTATAGATCGGATAGAAAAGGAGGTACAAAATGTAAAAAAATATATACAACAGTGGGTATTCGCTAGTGGTCACCCATCCAACTACTAATCCACCGATCTCAAGCAACCACTTACTATTTACTTCAGTCGTTGACTTTCGGCCTAGTGGGTGAGCGTCGCCACTTCAGGTTTTTGATGCTCTCATGATAACCCGGTTCTCCCCCTCAGTTATGTGATGGCGGCCACCTCAACAATTCAAGATGTAGGTCTCGTATTGAGATGCAATAGACATTATGCACTGCGATTTTGGATGGCCATATATGGTTTGGGTAATTTAGGTGAGCGTGGGTGAGCGTGGGTGAGGCTGTTCATGGAGAAAAATTAGAAGTAGAAGCGAGAGAGAAGGACAGACCGAGGATAACAATAAGTAGAGAAAGCTGCGATAGGAGATGTAGAAGTCAAACTAAAGAGATTTACTCTCTACATTTTCAGTGATCGAAGCTACAGGCTCGGTGCCAGATAGATGGTATACTAATCTCCTCGCTCCACCTGAACTCAGTCCGATATAGAGCGGAATATCCACTAGCAAAGCTAAAAAAGCCGAAGCTATAGCAAGCTTCGTTATACTTCTCATATCACTAATTGATGCTTTCGGCCTCTGCATCCCTATTCTATCGTTCAACCGCCAAGTTCCGCATGCATAGCCGGCAAATGCAAGTGCTGAGGCCTCTAGGGCTTACATAGGGATCATTAACATCCCCTAGCGGATAGTGTCACTATCTATATAGTTGCGTAGTCAGAGCCGATAGCAACAATAATAACCGCTTACTAACTAGAGATAAAGGGAGTTCTAGATAGCCGACTCTAGTAAGGTGGAGACTCCAGGAGGGGTGAGAATTTGAGATCTATAACTAGATTGCAAGACATGCAAATAAAAGCCTATACTATAGTAGTGGGTGTAAAGCTCTCTACATAGAATAGGGGTATAAAGAGCAGATTAAGGACAATATTAGCTACAAATTTCATTCTGTTAATAAGCAGCGGAACCTCTGGCTTGCCAAGCGCACAGGTGCAGTTAGCAATAGCGATCTCGATTACTAATGTAAGTGCCTGTATACTCGAGATCTTTACGAATATATGAGAACTGGCTCTAACTATTTCTAGGGCCCATGCAGCGGCGATGCAATCTTCAGTGCAAATAAAACCTCTTTGTTACATTTTGGTGGTGGTGTGGATATAAACGAGGCAGAAGCTACAAGTACGAGCGAGTACGAGCGAGTACGAGCGAGTACGAGCGGGTACGAGCACAACGACGCTTATCGTTAAGGGGTCCGAGTCCGAGTCCGAGTGCGCACCACTCGATATCACCGAAAAACTATAATTAGAGCATTAAAGTGATGAATGCCGAGAGCCTCTATACCTCTTTCATTTAAAAATTTGGTATAGAGTAAGACAGCATGATACAGCTATCACACAGGTTTCTTGTCTTTAATACATACCGTTGCTAAGCCGCAACGATCTTTGATTATATAACTAGGCATCGACTCGCCTGAATCCCATTGCTTTAGTTATCATTACAATCTCAACTCTCTTACTCTCTATCTAACAACCCCAGAAGAGGCTACATAAGCTGCCCAGAGCCACGCCAAATCAATTGGAAAATCCATTCGGCAACTGCAACCATGAATTGGATGAAAGGCTCATTTCAAACCCGTCACAAAATCAAGCTATGGTGCCATCTGGTGGCTCTCGCCCTTGCGGCAATCGTTACTGGAATTGCAGGCGGCCGCATGATAGTTACCCAACAACAGATGAAGGCGGCTGCCGCTGCTAGTGGTGTTACTGGGAATGGTGGTCGCCGGAGCATGTCAGGGCAGATTGCACTTAGCATGGTAAGTTATACATCCTTCCACCCCCTGGTTGCTGAACCCGTGTGCAAAAGTCCATGGACTGACAAGTGTGATGCAAATAGGGAGCAAAGAGTCTTATATTCATCACATACGAGCTGGTCTCCGGACACACCAAGTTCTTGAAAGAGAGGCTAAAGGTGAACATGATTCTCAGCTGTATAGAAGTTGTAGCCTGGCCGGCAGTTGTGGCATTCACTGTTCAGGGGATTATACAGAAATGTGTAGGGACGACTTGTATTTTGAGTTGGGTCTTAGTTCCCTTAGCTGTGGCTATGAGGTATGTGCTATCTCCCCAATTCTTTCTATAGTTACGCTTGTCATTTTGAAGTCCAGATCTAACGAATATCATAGTCTCGTGTCTACAATTGGAGCTTACATTGCCATGGGTGACTGGTTGTATCTTAAGGGAAATGGCCTCAAGCCTAAAGCGGCTGCAGTTGAAGAGGTGGGCATGGAGTCTATAAGCTCGCGTGGTCGACTTTACAACGAGGACAATTATCGACGTGTTGGACATTGATAAGAACTATTATGTCTAGGAGCTAGCCCTTTCAAGAGCTAGTGACATGACACTGGCGTAAAGCTAGTGTAAGGCTGGTAGACTTTACGAGGCAGTGGCGTTAACGGATTAGACGATGCTAAACCATAGGGAAAGGGGATAGAATAAGCAAGTAATTAAGAGTTGTATTCATACTCTCCCATGGGAACTCCTCTTCGTATAATATAGAATTGTATATAGTAAAGAGAATACGACATGGCATTCCCCCAGGAAATATCGACAAGAACATAATATAGTGACACTGACTGAGTCCTATCCCACCACGTTAGCCACATGCTACTCCATTAGAAGAGTTCAATCGTCTCGATAATGCCTCGGTCCCGCCACTCTTGAAGGTCCCCGGTTTTAGTAAGGCCAACTCTCCGGAAATGCATATTATCCTTTGATATTTTCTCAAGGCACATTAGAAATGCCGATGGAGGCCGCCCGCGATTGTGCTCGTTGGGGCACGGTCGCTCATTGGGAGCGCTAGCAACCAGTAGATAGTAAACCTCATCTGTACTGTCTGGGAAATGAGGATCCCGATATGTCGAGAACAATGCTGACTGGGCCACATATTCATGGACATATTTCTGGAACGGACATTTCGTTGAGCCACGTGGAGCTAACCACTCTTCCACAAGCTGCCGGAACTCGAATGCTTTCTCACCATACGATTCTTGTTCAAGCATGGCCCGATCTACGAGGAAGTCGCGCTCTTGAAAGAGCATGCCTTGAATCGTTACGCTGCCAGTAATGTGAACATTTTCTTCGATAACATTGAGATTCCAGGCAGGATTGAAGTTCCAGCTCGAACGTCAACTCTTTGCGTAAATAATCTAACAAGTATTTTACAGCCATGCCGGCGGACGCCCAGCTCCAAGACGGGCACACTAGTCCAGGTCCAAGGCCGCTAGGGACTTCTGGCTGGTATATCCAGAACAAAGACGAGAAGGAATTCTGATTGCGCCACCCTCCTACGATTGGCGTGTCCTGGAGTATAACCCGACGCGACTCTGCAGACCGGACAAAGCAATGAGTTTGTCGGATGTATGGGCAATCTTGCGCTTCGTATAGTTCTCTACGAGCTCAAACCAAAGCATGAGCATCATTTTAGGATCTTAAGCGCGGCCATCGAAGGTTGTACCCCTAGTTAGTGCCCGTTTAGTGTCGATGAGCCAAGGACCTGCTGAGGCAGCACTTTTAGACGACTCTCTGAGCCTTGCTGCAGAAGACAGGACCAGCCTAGTTCAATATTGGTGCAATGCAGCACTCGCGTAGAGAGGAGATCTTCTTGCAACGTCCAGGCCCGAGACTCTAAGACCGACTTGGAGGGGTATCTACCAAACTGGTCAGGTCTCGACACGGCTACCAGCCTGCTAACACGCGATGTGCGGCCCCAGTGACTGATCATGCCAGGGATCTTCAGGTCTAGGGGTAGAATCGCGGCCGAAGTCCAGCTCCTCTCACGGAAGCAACCTTCAGAGCAATCGGCCGAGTCGTTGACGGCGATGGTCAGCTCGGCATGGGAATATATGTCTCCCATCACGGCCGCCTCGCGAAGGAAGTCCCCCCGCGAATCCTGGATAATGCACAGAGCGTCGACCCAGAGATACCGCAGCCCAAGTTCGCGCGTGAGAACCACAGCATCCTGAATTGTTTTTGGCATCTGTCCGAAGTCTATACACTTGAGGTGCTCTTTGATGTTGTTGATGGTTGTCTTTAGGTTTCGGTCTCCGCCCCAGCAGTACGATAAAGCAACGTACCGGTCTTCAACAGCGTCGTTCGGCTGAAAGAGCGATGGTTCCCTGGTCCTGTCCCCCACATCGATAACTCTCGTCGGGAGTTTAGGAGCAGCTGCTCTACGACACTCGATGTGGAGTGGATCTGAGGTTACAATGCTCCATCCATGCTCTTACTATATCAAAACTCCTCATCAACTTATTCCCTAGCTTATCAAATGATAGCGTACTCGACACTACTGAGCTCATTTCCTCTACATGATGTTAATTGTGCTAGATTATGGCGCTAAAGAGAGGCAGCTATACGTACTGTCTAAGTGTTCGAGACTAATAAAGGTTGCAGATCCGTTACAGCTAATCCAAAGTCTTGGCCTTTCACTTCGGACAATCTGTAATATAACTTGCGAATGCTCGTATACCTTTACTAAGCTACGATCAATTTGTCTCCCTTTGTGGTTAATGTTTCCTTGTCTATCCGCTAAAAGCTCACAGAGATGGCAGCCGCTAGTTGCCGATAGTTGGAGAGCGGAGAAGTCTTGACTGCGAAGAAAAGGATCGAACATAGTAGATGCATCTTGGCTCTGAAATTTCTCGCATTGCCCGCAGAGTGTCCGGTTTGTGGAGATCTTGTCAGTATATCCTGCAATAGACATCAACTTGGACTCGAGCTCTTTAACGAGACTTCGGACAAGTACAATGCTCGCTCCACGTATAATACCCACTTGATGGCATACATTAGAAAGGCAGTCAAAGTAGAGCTCTCGGTGTCTTATGCCAGAGTTTTCAATTCCTTTCTCAAGAAGATATAACGCAAATTCGGATAGGTCCTTAGGCTCTTCGACTGTTGAGCTGGGCCTCTGCTCGAATGGTTGGACGAAGGGGTAGGCTTCTAGAGATAAGTAGCTAATCAGGTAGTGCGCCATGGTTACTTGTCGGTCTAGTAAAGCAACATCAAGAGGCGTCCAGCCATACGCGGATTCTGCATTGGGGTTTGCCCCCCGGTCTAACAGCACCTTGGCCATTTTCAAGTCTGAAGTCCCTGCAGCGAAATGTAGAGGAGTGCAACCTTCGAAGGCCTCTATTTGGACTCCAGCTTCGATATCTGCACTGTGATCTATCAAAAGCTCCACGAGATCTTCGCGCTGAAGTTTGATAACTTCGTGAAGTGCAGTCGTACCATTGCGTGTTCGAGCTTCAGTATTTGCACCAAATTGTAATAGAAGCTTAGCGACGTCAGCCTTGTCACTGGTGACAGCTGTAAGTAAAGGCGAGAGGCGTAGTTGATAATCATCATCAGACAATGAAATTACTCCATTGATGTTATCCAATCTTCGGAGTTTTGGGATATCCCATGTCTCACTCGGGTCGCGGCCATTCTCTAGTAGCGAGATCGGGATCCCTACCGTATTTCATCATAGCCCGCCATAATGGATTGTTTTCGCTGCCCTGTCTCATGGCTTTGATGTGAAACTAAGATCAGGCATACTGTATTTTAGCAACAGCTAAAGATAATCGTTTTATCTGAGGGAGGTGCATGTGTCATGTAGCTCCTCAGTCTCGGCAACATAAATGGTGTGCGTGGCTTCTGTGGCTGAGTGACGCTCCACAGTTGAGCTGCTCACCCTGTTCACCCCTGCTCACCCTCGCTTTACAGATTCCCTGTGCCTATTGGCACGATTGAGAGTAAAAGCAAGTGGATTTCAAGCTTGTGTATGACAGAGGGGACGGTATGCCCACTTCTCTTGAGTCTATGGTCGTATGTAGAAGATAGATGTATACTCTGGATTAAGTATGGTGATGGCTGGATTTTACAAAGCATCGGATCTTGGAGAGGAGCCTGTACAGTCTAGGGACTGGTTGAGGTGCATGTGCAGCAGGGTGTAGGTAATCGTGGAATTTATTAGGACGAAGAGCAGAAAGGGGGGTTTATGCGAGTTAACTCATATTCTGTGTTTTGTAGCTGTTTTTGATATTCTAGATCTCTCCGGGATATCTTCTGGTATAACCCCTAAGAGCATGTCAAAACTCGGGATCCTTCATAGCATCCTACAACAAAAAGCATCTAAACCCTTCCTACACAGATAAAATCTCACCTTCTTACTACCTCTAAACCTTATCCTCAAACACCCACCACCATCTCTATCTTCGCAGCTATAAATGGAAACCCAAATCACCCATCACACACGCATCATCCACCATCCACCGTCATTAACACCACCAATGAAGAAAATACGGAAGACCCAGGACTATGCGTCTAACTTCCACAACATACCGTCGTTAGCCAAGGAATGAGTAGGGGACTGCAGATGTTGAGAGTGATGCTGCTGTCGTTTTTGCTATGCTGTCGCGTTGCTACTAGCGNCTCCTTCGCCACATCCACCTCCCCCACTCCCTACTGATAGTTCTAGCTGCTCAACTGTATAAGGCTGTTTCAATCGCTAGAGACATCCTATTGCTTGCCTTGCTTGACCTGTATTGATCAGGCTATCAAAGTTCACTGGGTGGTGGCACATAGGCTCCCATCTACATCCAACCCCCAGCCTAGGCCCACCCTGCTCATCCCTCAGCCCCACCAGCACCACGAACAGTATTAGGCCCGTTTGTGTCTCAACAATGGCAGTGCTGATCTTCGAGGTGTTTCTGTGTTAGCAACCTATATATATGTATAGCCTACCCATCAAGCTGTGGGCGGGTGGCGTCGGATGTATGATGCATGCGTGCAAGTAGTTCGGTTCAGGAGGTTATGACCTACGCCTTTCTTCGCAGACGTTTAAGTTTCAGGTGGGTAGGTGGGCGATTATAAGAAGCGCATACGCCGTAGACAGTCAAATCACTCCATAAACGACCAGCTTATAGATCATAAAATTCTTACATTTTAACATATAAAATCCCCCCTTATCTACACCCCCTTTTCAACCCCATTCAAACAACCCCCCCTTCCTCCAACGTACTCAACGGCACATACCCACCCTCCTCCTTCCTCCCTCCCCTAACACTTCCAACCCACTCCCTCACCCTNNCTCACCACCCCCTTCTCCCCCGCCTCCATATCATCCATCCACCTCGGCCTCCTCCAAAACTTCAGCAGCAAACTACTCCCAACCACACTAACGCTACTACACGCCATCGCGGCCCCCGCAGCCATAGGATGCAAATGCCAGCCCCACGGCAGGAAGAACCCCATCGCAAAAGGCAATCCGACGAGGTTATACCCACACGCCCACGCCAAGTTAAGTTTGATCCTCCCGAAAATCCCCTTCGAGAGCGCCACAGCCCCGGGCACATCCATCATATCATTCGGCCTCATGAGCACAATATCCGCCGCCTCCATCGCGACATCCGTCCCGCTCGCCATCGCGATGCCAATATCCGCCGTAGCAAGCGCGGGGGAATCATTGATCCCGTCGCCGACCATAGCTACTACTTCGCCAGCGTCCTGGAATTGCTTGATGAGCGCCTGTTTCTGGTCCGGCGAGACGCCGGCGTAGACGTTGTCCGGGGAGATGCCGACGGCGCGGGCGACGGCCAGGGCAGTGCTGAGCTGGTCGCCGGTTACGATGGCGGTTTTGATGCGCATGCGGTGGAGGGCTGCGATGGCGGCGGGGGACGAGGGTTTGAGTGTGTCGGCGAGGCAGATGTGGCCAGTGTAGATGCCGTCGATGGCCGTGAAGATGTTTGTGGTGCCTGAGGAGGTGGTGGGTTTTGAAGAGGTGGTGGCGAGGGAGTTGATGTCTTCTGCGGCTGTGATTGCGGATTTCGGGACTTCTACGTCGTGAGAGCGGAGGAAGCGGACGGAGCCGATGAGGACGCGGTAGCGGGTGCGGGAGCTGGAGGCGGGCTCGACGAGGGCGTTAATTCCGAGACCGACGACGGGTTGGAAGTCACCGATTGAACCGTCGATGGCGTCGTTGGGACCGAGCTGGAGGGAGGTCCTGGCGGCGCTGACGATGGCTTTGCCGATGGGATGTTCACTGCCCATTTCCGCGAGGCCGATGGCAGACCACCAGAGCTTCTTTTGTGCGTCGGTATTCTCCCATTCAGTGACGATCTTAGCTTCTGCGACGCTCATTTTGCCCATGGTGAGGGTGCCGGTCTTGTCGAGTACGACTTGCGTGATAGTTGTGGCTGTCTCGAGAGCCGCGCCACCTTTTACGAGGATACCGCGCTCAGCGCCCACGCCAGTGCCGACCATGACTGCGGTAGGTGTTGCGAGGCCAAGAGCACACGGGCATGCAAAGACGATCACAGATATACAAAGCTTGACGCAGACCATAAGTCTTCCACCACTAGCCTCATCAACAAAGACCTTGGGAGGATCCGACATGACATGGCTCAGGATCATCCAGACGGAAAACGTCGATATGCCAAGAACCAAAATTGTTGGCACGAAGTATCCGGCGATGGTATCTGCCAATCGCTGAATTGGCGCACGGCTCGTTTGCGCGCTCTGCACCAACTTCACAATCTGACTCAATTGAGTGTCTCTTCCGGCCTTGGTGACCCTAAAGTCCACTCTTCCAGCGCCATTGACAGTGCCAGCGCTCAACATGCTGCCCTTCGATTTTTGAATAGGCATAGCTTCGCCGGTCACCATACTCTCATCGACATACGTCTCTCCGTTGGTGACCACGCCATCAGCTGGAATCTTGTCTCCAGGACGAAGGATGACAATATCGCCCATTTCAAGTAGTTCGGTAGGAATGACTTTCTCCTCTGACGCGGTGCTATCCGATGCGGACTCTTCGTTCTTATCTTTGCCCCAACTCTCTGCAGCCTTCTCCGCGGCGATGGGATCAGCGTAGATAGTCGCCATTGATGGCGCAAGCGACATGAGCTTGGACAGCGCTTTCGAAGTCTGGCCCTTCGCCCTGTTCTCGAGAAATCGGCCGAGAGAAACAAAAGTAATAAGCATAGTACTAGTGTCAAACAACACACTTGGGCGCGTGTGAGGAGGACAGAATACAGACACCAGCATCGCAGCAACACTGAAGAAGAACGCAGCTGAAGTACCCATAACCACCAACAAATCCATAGTGGGAGCCTTATGCTTCAGCCCCTTGTAGGCCGAAACATAAAAGCGCTTCCCGATGCCGAATTGCACCGGGACCGTAAGAATCAAGCAGATAACGTCGCCGAGATACAGCCCTGGGATGAACAGCAGGATCCTGCCGAAGTCGATCGGCTTGAGGAACATGGGAATGATCATGCTGATCAGGAAGACGGGGATCGCGAAGGCTAAGGAGGTCCTGAAGGCCATGCGCCATTCAGCGATCTCCTTTGTCTTCGCCAGGGACTCCAGCTGTGCGTTGTTGTCATCGTTGTCTGCCACGAGCGCATTGAAGCCTAGAGACTCAATCTTCTCCACCAATGCCCGTAAACCTGCAATGCGCGGCTTGTGGCCGACAGTAAGTCTTGATGTAGACAGGCTAATGGACGCCGACGTGACGCCAGGTATCTCACGTAACGCAGATTCCAACGCATTTGCCGCATCTGCATCTCTCAGCCCAAAGATCTTGAACTGGCTTGATATGCCGTTCGATTGTTCTGAAGCGCCGGTAGTCGTAGACAGTATCCTTGCTTCGAAGCCCCTATCTTCAAGAATCTCTGTAATCTTTTCCAGCGGCAGCTTTGCGGGGTCATGGACGATAACAATACGTTCAGCCAATAAACTAGCATTGAACTGAACAAGCCCCTCGATATCCCGAAACCCGCCACCGAAAGCTGTCACACACTCAACATAGCTCATTCCCTGCACCTCAACTGTTGTAGTCGCAACCGGAGTCTCATTGGCACTATGCGGTGCCGCATGCTTCGGTGTCGACAATTGGCTGTCGATAATCGTAGCCCCAAATCCCCTATCCTCTATGGTTTCTGCGATTTGTGCTGCGCTCAATATCGTCGCATCGTGCTCGATAACAGCGCGTTCCGCTAATAATGAAATACTGAAGTGTTTCACTCCCGGGACATCCGTGAAGCCCCCCTCGACAGCTGACGTACATGCGCCGCAGGTCATGCCCTCGATCGCAATCGTAGTCGTTGTAGTTTGCGCGCCTACTACGCCCTCGTCTATCGAATCGTATGGCGAAGCTTTATCGTATGTCGGTGTCCTCACATCCGTCGTCAAGACCTCCGCATCGAACCCGCGGTCCTCAATAGCCTCTGCGATCTGCTCCGCTGATGTTTTCGCCGGGTCGTGGTTCACAACCACTCTCTCCATGATGAGGCTGACGGAGACGCTCTGGACGCCGGGTAGTCCCTCCACTCCGGCTTCGACTGCAGATGTACATGCGCCGCATGTCATGCCCCCGCATCGGAGCGTTGTAACAGCGAGCTGTGGAGGTACGGATAAGAGGGTCTCGACGGTGTCGTCGGACGCGACGGGAGTATATGTCGGAGCCATAATGGCCGGATATTCGGGGTATGCTCGCTCGCAAAGTGTTGTGTGTCCGAGGACTGGGTATTATATGTATGTACGCTTTTGGTTAATTACTACAGGACAGCCAGTCAGCGAGGAATTTCTCTGGGAGGGTCACGCCGCGCATTGTGATTCAGCTTCGGAGTTGGTGGGGGAGGTCTCACAATATAAAGCGAGCGGTTGGTCAAGACAGAAGGCCAGCTCCTGCAGTGATTCCGAGTCTGCGACAGGTCCCTTGAAGGAGATCTCGGTATATTTTTTGTTCCTCGCGGTCAGAGAGCCGGTCGAGGGTCGTGGGTGCCGTTGTGTTCGGTCGGTAGTGAAAGATGCGCCTTGTTTCCTGACAAAGGATCGCTCCCCACTGCGACTCTTATATACTACTCGGAACAGAGCGGATTTGCGACGACGACCTCAGTAAGGTTCTCCAAAAAAGAAAGCAAAGGAGATTGAGTTCGGGGATCATGCCAGATCTATACCATCACATCATCGGAGTGGCTAAGACAATAGGGAGATTGATGGGCGAGAAGAGTTAAGTTCAGTGGACGCTTGATTCCTTGGAGGTTCTTGGGGGGAATTTGGTGCTTGCGTGCTTTTTAGATTTGGACATGGGAAGGGAAGGAATCACGCATCAGAGTGGTCGAGGGGACCTTTTAGTGTTTGGCGGGTTGGCGGCGTAATTCTTAGCTTTCGGATCTTCAGTACGGAGAAGGTAAAAGTTAGTGGAGGTACAATGATAATCAGTACCAGGTAGGCTAAAGTTGTGTATAGTGGTACTTGAAACGAGGTAGCAAGGTTAGAGGCGCACGGGTACCATCAACGAGTGTGTGGCGTGTGTTTGACATGGGGTACGTACGAAAAGGTCTCCACCACTTGTTTTCGATAGTGGGAGTGGTGTAATAGTGTAATAGAGTAATAGTGAAATGGTGATAGTTTGTGAAGAATAAAAGGAGGATAATTGTAGGATTGTGTAGGATAATGTAGGATAATGTAGGGGTAATGTACGGATAATGTAGTATATAGGAGGAACTTGTCTTAGAATCGTCGAATTATAGGAATTATGAAGCCCTTTTTGGTGCCACTCCAGCTCACAACTCTGCAGATCTGGCCGCGCATCTCATACCCTTTTTGCTCTTTTTTTAAAAGTTCAGCTTCCAAAATGGGACGATGTCGACATTCTCATATCTGTCCAGTACGAGTATGGCCGAGTACGACTCAATAATACTCCCCGTACGACTGCACGACTCGTGCTTTTCTCTCCTCTATCTGCCGTTTATAATCCGACTTTGGTGTGGCAAGTACGGCCGTGGTTTCGGAGTCCGAAACTTTATTAACAGGAGACTTGGGAGGCTTGAGAAACTTCTTAGTTAGTCAGGTAGTTAGTTAGCAGCTGCCATTGCTACATTTGTGAGCATCTGATGATTTCTCATAGGCTGAATGTGATGGATTACTTTATTCAAGTCTGTTACTTGTGATTACAATTTGATTACAATAAGCTGCGAATTAGCAAATTAGAGACTGAAAGGGCCACGGGACGAACGACGGCCACTAACTTTACTCTGTTGTTTTAGTAGGGGGTACTTACTCTATGGCCTAGTTTTGTACTGCAAAGTAAGTACCCCCATCTACTAGCGCGGCAGTTATTCATCTGTGGACAGATTGCGGTCGTGGTCACGGGTCACGGGATCTATCTAAGCCACGGATTACCGGCCCTTCTCTTTAGCTTTGGCGTATGATGTAGATGAAGGTCCGATACATCAACCAGTACAGAAACCTTGGTAGAAGTAGGATAAAATAATAAATAAAATATCCATGAGAATTTATTCTCTTTGCTTTTTATGAACTTTATGTAAACTCTCCAACTCCAACCTTGTCAAACAATTCCCATGTTTCAACAGCCTAGTCCCGTGTCATCTTCCCTGTCCTTGTCCCATCACCCACCACCTTACAAAATATGTGGCAGCCTTGCGACCTGGAACACCACCCAAACACCTCCCTCTCCTCTCTCCGACCTGAGCCTCGCCATCCAACCCCTCAAAAACAACCACACCACAAAACGCCAAACCAGACCACCGCCATAACCTTGTTTCGACTTCGTTTCTTGTTGCTTCAACTTGCCAAGACCGGTACATGAGGCACGGCAGTCATAGGAATCCTCGTTGTTGAGTCCTCAGGGCGGTAGTGCGAGCTCAACGACTTCCTTCATCTGAACTTCACCAACGGCTGGAGCTACCTGGAGCTACCCCCACCATCACCATCACCACCACCAGTGAATCCATCCACATCCGCATCCACCTCCACTCATTCACCATGGAGCAAACCAAAGCCCTAAACGCTCTCGAGGTACGTCAACCCCCCCCCAACACTCCGAATCCCAGCTAACACCACCCCCCACACAGCCCTTCCTCGCCCTCTCCAAATCCGCCACCTCCCCCACCGCAGCAATCGACCTCATCCAACGCGCCACCTCCGCCCCAAACACCTTCATCTTCTCCCCCCTCCTCCTCACAGCGCCCATCCAAGCCCTCCGCTCCTCCCCCACCACAGCCCCGCACTTCCAGCTGCTGTCCCACTTTTGCTATGGGACTTACCACGATTACACATCCTCCGTCGACGCACTCCCGCCGTTGACGCCGGTGCAGAGCCTCAAGTTACGTCAGCTTTCGCTGTTGACGCTGGCGCGTGATCCGAAGAATCTTGCGTATAAGAGGCTCATTGAGCTGCTTGGGTTGAGCGATGCGAGGGAGCTAGAGGCGCTTGTTACTTCTGCTATCTACGCGGGTCTTCTCACCGCTACGCTGAATCCGCGCGATGGACTCGTAGCAGTGTCCTCCGTAGCACCACTACGGGATGTTGAGCCAGCACAAATCCCAGTGCTGATCGACACGCTAGAGGAATGGGCAGGACGATGCAGCGCCACGCTCGAGGGGCTCGAGAAGCAGGTTGCTAGTATCAGGGCTAATGCGTTGAGGAGACATAAGGAGGAGGTTGAGTGGGAGGGATATGTGGGGGAGATGATTGAGAGGGGGGATGAGGGTGGGGAAGTGAAGGAGAGGTCGTCGAGGAGGGTGGGGAGGGGAGGAAAGTTGCCTGGGGCGAAGAGGGGGTTTATGGGGTTTGGGGAGGCGAGGGGGGTTGGTGATGGGGATGTTGATATGGATGATGGGGAGGCGGTGGAGGGAGGGGGGGCGAGGTCGCAGAAGAAGAGGGGGAGGGGGAGGGGACGGTCGTGATGAGATGTTGTGGGATATGATGTGATGGGGAGATAGATATTGGGGCGTTTGGGTTTGGGGGGGAGTTGATACGTAAATTATGTGGGGAGTATTACTCTAGATTCAGAGTCACAAGAAAGCATCCGATGAGAAAAATATTAATCTTTTGGTGTCTACAATGTATTATGTATTCTACTGCACGTCATTGGCATGGCGGATCCCCGGGACACACTCCACACATACCCTCAGTATTCCAGGTAGTTGAAGGCGGTGAATAATTCTGCCACATACTTTATCCCAAAAACTATCCAGGTACCAGCAGCGGGCGGGAGTGTACGGGAGCGATCGCATCCTGTCAGGGTGTGTGTACCTTTATGACAGGTAGATCCACAAAGATGGTTATTTGAATAGTTATTGTTCGCAATATTGTTTCGCAAAAGGTATAAACTGTTGAGGGGGCAAATAGACGCCTCGTAGACTGTTGTCATCAGCGGCCAGGCAGTCTTGCAGTACAATCTTTCTCTGACATGTTGGAATAAGGCAGACGCTGTGGACCACAGTGTGGGTATGTCTACCTTGGGGATTGTAGGTCCCTGTTCCGGTCCGTCCCAGCCCCAGTCATACCGTACTCAGCCATACAACAAACCATCATCATCATACAGCAATGTACGAGTATTCCACGGGTCCGAGTTGGGAATATTAACAAGTTATAAGCAGGTAATTACACACATATCATTCATCGGCACAAATTCCAAGTCCTTAGCACCCAGGCAGTGCAAGGAAGCAATAAACAGTCATCAGGCAGGTGACAACGACCAACACCACCAACACCCGCCACATCCACTCACCGCCTGAGACATTCCCTCGAACGAAAAGCTGAGGAAGTCCAAGCTGATCCACAACTCACATGTCAGCGCTGTGCAGCCGTATTGGGCGCCAACAAAATACGGACATACGGGCTTGACCTGACGTGACCTGAGCGACCTGACTGACGACTATCGTTAGGTTGCGTTACGGTGCATTGCGGCGGTGTTTACCTAGCCCTTGTTGTCCTGGTTTCTGGTTCTGATTGTTCTGGCGCATTCATCGTCGCATGGCTATTTGCGAAACTTCCGCGACACCTTCTGCTGCTTCTACATACATATCTACATACATACCATACCTACCGCTCTAACTTGACAGTATCTGCATCTTGCATGAGTTGGCGTTTTCTCATACTACCTCACACGTCCATGTCTATGTACCAAACCGCCGCGCCCTCGCTGCTGCTGTCGTGCTCTGATCCGTCGTCTGACCATGGCGCAACCACAGGATGCTGCGGCGTACTACGGCGAGCTGCTTGATGGCGAGAAGAAGCCTTCGAGGGTTATGGTTGCGCTGTTGACGGGGATTGCGAAATATATTGTATGTAGCACCTAAACCGCCATAGCTCTATTTTGTTGTGCGCCGTTGTTCTGATTGTGCTTCAAAAGGTCAAGAATCTAGGGGACAAGGACATTAAGTGTCTTACCCCGCCAAAGCTGGCGGCGTTCTATAAAGCCGTGGGGGGGAACTACGACTGTAAGAGAACGCATCTACCTTGGACGTCATATATAAACTTTAACTGACTCGTGTGCCCTGCAGCTGTGTTCATCGACCTCCCAAACCCTCAAATATCATTCATCTACCAATCCATAGGCTGCCAACACACCCTCCAACCAACCGAAGACGACTTCCACGCCCCCTCCATCCCCGCCCTCACAACCCGCGGCTTCGTCCGCTGGCAAACCATAGAAATCCTCCTCGACCCCAGCGGCCACGTCCCCTTCCTCCAACGCGCTGTCCACGACTTCCCCATCCTAAACCCAGAAACCGGTGAACGCTTCCCCGCCGACCTACCCGCCTCCTGTCTGCCCCAGGAACCCGACGCCGCGATAGAGAAATGGCATAACAAGTGCGCCGAGAAACTACGCCGGGATTCTGCCGCGGATGAGAGGCCAAGATCACAAAATACACATCCAGCGGACTCGAGACATCAGTCCCCCTACGTTAAGGCATCGCATACACACCCCGCTACCTCAACCCCGCGCGACAGCCCCAGGGGCTCCGATTACTTCAACCCCAAGCCCGAGCACGCCCGCCGTCAAAAGCCTGTTCGCGCCGCGCACGCCGCCTCCAAACCACGGGACCCTCCGCCCCGCCGCCCCGCTACTCCCCCGCTCGAATACGAAGACGCGCGCGGCCGTCGCCGCAGCGTGCCAAAGGACTACTACCGCAACATCCCCGCTGACAGCAGTCGGCCTTCGAAATACGCATCTGATGTGCCGCAGGAGCGGGAGGGGTTGAGGCCGCAGAGTGGGGGGCCAGGGGGGAGGAGACATAGTCATCCGAGACATAGGAGGGAAAGGAGTAGTTCGAGTAGCTCGTGGAGTGAGAGTGAGGAGAGCGTTACTACGGATCCGCCTACGAGTCCGCTATATACGGCGAGGAGGGGTGGGAAGGTGAAGGAGCAGCCGCCGCAGCCACAACCACAGCAACAGGGGAAGGCCCGACGTACCGCCAAACCCACCACTGTACCATTTGCAGGACGTTACTCCGCGTCAAGCAGTCCACATCCTGACCCCGTAGCCGCAGCTGCCTCCGCCGCGGCGGCCTCAGGATTGCAAAACGAGAAACTCCGCCAGGACCACCGCAATCGCGGGTTATCGATGCCTAATTTCCGCCACGTCGGCGCCGGCGGGGGACCACAAATCGCAGCCTACAAAATCGCCGTCGATCCTCCTCCACCAGATATCAAACTCGGCGGTCCAACCGTCACCAGCCCGTTCGCACCGACTTACCCACCTAATGCGTGGCGTAGCGAGTCACGCGGCGGGGCGAATAACGTACGCTGGAGGGACTTGGTGGATATTGAGATCCCGCTCGATGGGTGGGTGAGGGATCCGCCTAGTGCGCCTGATGCGCCCCCGGCTGTTGGTGGGGGAGGGGGGATGGGGATGGGGGGGAGGGAGAAGTATAGACGGGAGGAGTTTGGGAAGAGGGAACGGAGGAGTGTGAGCCATGAGGAGAGGGTGAGGTTGAGGGAACGGGAGAGGAGGTGGGAACGTGAGAGGGAGAGGGAGAGGGCGGATTCGGAGACGGATGCGAGGATGGAGAGGAGGTTTGGGGGGAGGCGGTAGGGTGTGGGGTGGGTGGTAAAGTGGGGTTTATGACGACTATGATTATGAAAGGGATATGGGATAGCGGGAGGTACGAAACCCGGGGATTTGGCGTTTTAAGGGTGGGGGTTACGATAGACGATGCTCAGCTCCTTTAGTGTGCAGTGTGTGCGAGGAATTTCAGGATTTTCCAACTCTGCCTACGTATCATAATTAGATCGTCAATCATCTAGTGACACCCCTAACCACATCACACCTCCAAACCCCTCACCATCCCCTCCACCTCATCCAAACATCAACAACCACATCCCCCCCTCCTTCGCCCTCACTATCAACAACTAAATACCAATCAAACCCCGTCCCAGCAATACAAGCATGATTAGGCCATACCCTCACCCTCCCTCCAACCTCCAACTCTTTCCCCTCCCCCGTCCCCGTCCATTTCAAAATCCCATGCTCCTGACTCACACTCCCCACCACCCATCCCTCCTCTTTTACCGCGTCCCAGGGAGAAACAACACCCCATCCGTCGTAGGATTTACATATCTCTCGGCCTAGGGCGATACAACCAGCTGTTATCAATGCCTCGCTGTTGCCGCGGTGGGGGTACACAGAGGCTATTTCGGCTAGGATAGTCAATGCGACGTTGTCGGTGGAGAGTTGGGAGGGGGGGAGGGCGTGTGTAGCTAGCTGCTGCATGTCTAGCACCGGGTACACGCCAGCATGTAACTCTATAGTCGCGTCTGCTTCCTTCACCGCCTCAATGGTTGTGCGGAGAGCAGTCAAGGCGGCCGTTTCTTCATCAGAAGGCGAGGAAGATGGGTGCAAGAGGTTATGCACCGCCGTCGTAGTCGGCGTAGCGCCCACCGAGAACGTGAGGCCCCGTGCTGGTACAATCCCACGAAGCACTTTCGAAGCCCCCAACAGCGCGACCAACTCGTCATTGAGCAAACTAATAGCGGTCGCGGGCTCAGACCCAGAGTACGAGTGCCCGGCATGCGAGTACAGCCCAACCAGGCCACACTTCCCCTCCTCGATCAGCGGGAGTAGTCCGGTGACAATCTCCGTAAACAGCGGGGACGAAGCCAGCACACCGGAGCGCTGGGAGCCCATCTCGATTTTTATGCATACCCCCACCGGTACGCCTGAGATGTCGTGGATGGACTGCAGAACGCGGACTTGAGAGGGGTGGTCGAGGAGGAGGTGGAGGCCTAGGGGGCCGAGGGAGGTGGAGAGGGAGGCGAGGCGGGGGGGG